>CABFOW010001793.1:0-128664 GCA_902141385.1 Timema californicum
GTACTCAATGTGGGGCATCCACAGCTTCAGTCTTTTACAAATGGCGCACAACGAGGGGCATCCAGTATCAGTATTTTACAATGCCTTAGACCATGCAGCCATCGAAGATGGTGGTGCCTGCCTCGATTTGGTCATAAATTTATGGGCCAGTACCCATACTGCTCTGAAGGAATTCAAAATTTCTTTGTTGAAGAATTATGCGCTTTGGTAGTGTAATATTGATTTAAGTTTGGTTTATGGATTCCAGCATAGGACATTACAAGAATTTCTATGTTGATCATTATTTTTATTAAATTTTATGTTGTGAGTAGGGATGTGGTATCGAAAGAAAAGTATCGTAAGAAAAATATTAATACCATGCTGTAAGAAAGATAACAGTAAATATCAAACTTTTATGCTTCATCTGCTTGGGGCACTCTTTAGTTGACTTACTTTATTGAGCTTTACAAAAGTTTTTGTTTAGGTTGTGATGACCTTGATCATTGATAAAGGAAGGGGTAGTAAGTCGCCCCTCGTCCTGTCAACTCCTCAGGCTGTATTGATAAACAAAGATGAAAGAACAGCTATGAATTATGATGAGCTAAAAGAGTTGCTTCTTGCTTGTCACGCAGAAAATGAATGAGAACTGAGAAATAGTGTCATTTGTTCTTCCTCCACAGTCCAACTAGTAAACATTTAATCCCAGCATGAGTGAAGATAAATGCTTTGTGTTAATTTGTGTGTACAAAAATTGATAAATCACCTCTTGAAAATTTTAGCCACATGGGATGTATAAGTATATAGGAGCAATTAATTAAGGTTTGTCTTTTAGATCAAAATAAGGGTTTGCAAAGTTCACCTGAAACCTATTTAAAGTATTATTTTTAGTATATATTTGTCTATTAAGTACACTCAGTGTACTCTGTAAAGTAGCAATCTTACCTTGATGGAATATACCATGAACCTATCTTTACGGGAGCAGTCGTACCTTGACGGAATACACCATGAACTTATCTTATAAGTTGTACAACAATGTAACCATGCAAGATAAGATTGCTATTCTTCAGGGTAACAGAGGGTACATAATGTTGATAGTGTATGCATTAAGCCATTTTCAAACATCTAGATACGATGCATATTTATACACTTATAGTAGGCATACTAATTTGATTTTATTCAAAAGTTCTGAGTTTTTCTCCTTTTCAAAGTCTTTTTGTAATGTACATTATGTTTGTCCTTGTTGATTTTTTTACTTACTATTTTATTATATAGAAAAAGTTAAAACAAAAAAATTCCACACAATGGCGTATTAAATAATTTATTTACAAAATTCAATGTTATACAAAGTTGTTCAGCAATTACCAATAAGTGAGTAGTTGAAAATAACTATAACTATAGACATAAGTCATAGATACTGGCTCAGTAGTTATTACGGTGTGTTTTCTACTGTAAATTTTCATATTGTGTAGTTGCTATTTGAATGAAATTTTCATCACAATTATAATTTTTTTTAACTTTTAAGACAATATACTCAAATTGCAGCTTAATATTCTGCTGGGCTATATCTTTGAACGATTGGGCTTAACTTTATGCGGGGTTACATTTACAATCGTGTGGGCAACCCCTCTAGAGATATCATAGAGAAAGCCTTGGCAAAGATTGAGGGAGCAAAACATTGTGTTACTGTCTCCTCTGGGCAAGGAGCCAACTTAATTATACTGCATTTACTATCAAATGGAGACCATGCAATATCTGGTTATGACGTCATTAGTGGAATTTATGTCAACTTTAACCAAGTAACATCAAATATGGGAATTGAGAAATTTGTTGAGTGCACTGAGCCAGACTGTTTTGGAAAGGCTATAAAATAGAATACGAAGCTTGTTTGGATAGAAACGTCGACAAATCCCTTGCTTAAGATTGTGGATATTCGGGTGGTAGCAGCTGTTGTTCATCAAAGAAAAGGTGTCATGTTTGCTGTTGATAATACCTTTATGACACCATATTTTCAAGTAAGAACAATTTCGCACATATTTTTGGAATTTACCTATGACCAAAGCTGTGGAGTCGGTATGTCAAGCCTTCGAACGACTTTTTTTTTTATTTTTCTACTATTTGACTCCAACTCTTTCATAAATGGTTAATGTATATGCGTAGTAACAAATTTGCTGTAGTAAAATGCTCCAATACAGATTACTTGTGAAGCTTCTTTGGCATTGTGAAATTATATTTAAATATATTTGTCAATCCAAATTACAAATATTGGTTCTAAAAAATAAAAAAGTATGAAGTTAAAATAATATATTCACTATATATTGCTATAGTACTAAGTTTTTATTTTGAAGTCAAGAGTTGATTATTTTTACCAACTCCACCCAAAATTGACTCCGACTCCACAGCCTTGCCTATGACACCTAAGAATATATTAGTATAACTAAGGGGGTCGGGGGAAAACATGATAACCCTCATTTGTCGACAAATTATATTAGCGGTGATTTATGGTTGAATACCACTTAAACTACAAGTTTTTTTATAGTCATTCAAGACCTCGAGGCTAACTAATAGCCATTATTATTTTACTTAATTTTTAAGGCTAAAGATTTCAGGAACTTATAGACGTTTAAATTGTGAAAACATCCCATCTAAATCAATGAAGGTTATCATGTTTTTGCCCCGACCCCCTCAATTTACATCTTCATGAATATTTTTCCATCGCTACAGATTTTGATCAGTTTGGCTGTTGCCAACTTTCTAGGAAAACATTCTGCATTAAGGAAAGTGTTGTGTCCAGGCAAGTATAATTTGGTCAAATTGTTTTGTTATGGGTTTATAGAACCATCACAAATCTGTTAGAGAATATTTTCACTTTCAAAATAGATTAAGTGGTCATTTTTCTTGTGATCGCTCTTGTAAAAAGAACTATTTTGCCAATAATTATGTGTTCGAGTTATTAGAAACGAGTCATGAACAATTAATAAAATTGATTGAAAATGATAAAATTATACAGTACTATATCAAAATTGCAGTAAGGATAACAGAATCATATTCTCTCTTTAGGCCAAGAATAGTACTAAAGCTGGTTGCCATGCAAAATTTTCACTGTGGAGGAAACAACACTGCCACTCTAAATTAAGGGTGAGGAATTTCAATAATGATTGTTGCAGAAAAACAATGTCATTTGATATTGTTTGTATTGAGTTATTGTTGGGATTATCCAATTTAAATGAAGCATTAGGAGAACGATTGATCTAGGTTTCATAGATGTAATGGTAATCGTTGTATTTAATACAGTTCTTAATAAGGTCCAGGCTCCTAGACTTAATGTGATGCAAAAGAAGGTGGAGTATGACTGATTCAGATGATGAGTGCAAGCAGTTTAAAAGAAGGCTTGTTAACATGGGTTTCACCCATTTTGATAGCTGCATAGTTTAAGGCAATACTCTTGCAATAGACTAAGACTAGACTGCTTGTGATGGGGAGATGATTTTTCCTAAATGGTTTCCCACTCTCCATACAAACGCGGGTACAGTTCCTCATACCTAACCCATTTGTGTAATCAGTACATAAGCATACAACCTGAATGGGTATCAAGATGTGGTGCTAAAAAAATAACCATGAGTTTCCGCTTTATCCCCTCATCATGTCTCTCTAAACTTTTATAGAGTAAAGAATTTAGGGGACTTTGCTTTTGTGCCTCATTTATATTTATCTACTTTTTTCAGTTTAATATAAAAGTGCATACTTTTGTTGTTGTGTGAAGTGATTGTGATTAAAAGGACGAGGGTAAAGCCTGATAAAACTATGAGGTTGGATGGAGTAGAGCTGAGAAAAGCACAAAACTTAAAAATCTTGGAAGTGTGATTAAGGAGAAAAGTGGAAATAGAGAGGATTTAATGAGAAGAGGACAGCCGGGAGAGTTGTTCTATAGGTGTGTAAAGAGACCTGCTATGGAGAAGAGAAGTCCCCTTGGAACTGTTATCCCTTCAATGTGGCTTCGGGGTAGCTGGTTTTGTCTAGTCGAAGTCCAGTCTCCGGGTGACGTTTGTTTTTAGGCATCGATCTCGTGGGTCCAGTGGGTGGGGCTAAGGAAGGGAGATGGGGGAGAAAACATAGGCGGGTTCTGGGGTGGCTAGGGTATGAAAATGGAAACCCTCAGGGCTAAAAGGCGAAATTGGAGTAGGTGGGGGTCGGATGGTCAGTGAGAGGGGAAGACGAGGGGAGGAATTAGTTAACTCGGGGGTCTGGTGGTTGCAGTCGGGATCGTAGAAGACGGGTCCACGGGTGGAGTATTGTTTGGTTGCCGCTGTCTTCTTTAGGGTCTTCTGTCAATGGGCCTTGCCGGCGCGGCGGGTGTATCCCATCCCGTGAGGTCATCGTCGGAAGGGACGATCAGGTTGGAGGGTGAGAGGACAGAGTCCCGGCAACACGGAGTTGCGATGGGAGGCAGAGGAACAGTCCCGGCAACGTGAGTCGCGATGGGAGGTAAGGGATAGTTGCGGAGGGATAGGGAGTGACGATGAAAATGCTCTTTCCAAAATGACGACAATTTATTAATGCTCTTTCGTAACGGTGGTATCCCAAGGGTGGGTAACCACTAAAAACATCTCCCGAAATCACCATGTTATATACCCTCCACTGCTGCCTGGCCTTGTTCAATGAGAGAAAAGGGAGCTTCCCATTGGCGCGGGAAAACGTGAGTGATAATGACCGCCAAGCGAGCCAATAGGAAGGGGAGTTCTCTTTGGCGCTGACTACAGTGGGGAAAGTGTCACGGACTGCTTAGAGAACGTGGTCTGTGGGGGTGGTCCAGGCAAGTAGGGAGGGTGGTTGGAGCAGCCGGTGCAAGTGCAGAGGAAAGATACAAGGGCCGACTGAACAGTGAAGCACATCAATGTAAGGAGGTATTGTACAGGGGGTACTTTGCACCTACTGTCACATATGCAGCAGAAATAGGGACAGTGGATGTAAGAGAGACTAGGAAAGTGGAGGCCATGGGAATTAAGTTTGTGAGGAGTATGTTAGCTGTCACAAGGAGAAACAAGACTGAGATGGTATGGACATTTAATGAGGATGGAAAAAGAGAGGATTCTGAAGAAAATGTTGGAAATTAAGTATGTGGGGAAAAGATCGCAGGAGAGGCCAAGAAAGAGATGGGAGGAGTAGATAACAGAAAGTGATTAAGTGAGAGGAAAAGAATGGAAGAAATTAAAGGAGGAAGATTGGTGTAAGGATAGAATAGAGGGAGATGGAAGCATTTTACTAAACTGATCCGGCCACAGGCTAGAAAATCTATGTTGATGATTATATTTGTTTTCAATGGCAAACTATATATAGTTATTCTATAATAAAACCAAACTAATTGTACATAAGTAGATATATATATATACAAAAAAAGTGACTATTTTACTAGGCTATTATCATTTTTGTGCGACAACTGTGAGAATCTGTCAGCTCACATGTAAATCAAGTGTAGTATAGACTACAATAACCAGTCACTTCAATCTAAAACCTGTCTAAAGGAAGCACATGTCACAAAAAAAATCACATGACTTGTCATATATGCAGAATATAAATTATCGTTGGCTGTTATAATTATCATTCAAGATATCACAAATGATATGTAGTTGAACTTGACTTGGCATTGGGACAACTCGTGTTCATTAAAATATCATGCATGACCTTTACTGCTTTGGCTGGGAGGAGATATGCCAGTAATATCCACTGATAAAAATACTTTTTCAAACACACTACTTTGCTATTTCTTATTTTGTTCTAATTTTTTAACATCACAAATCTAATTAGAGAACATTGGCTTGCTCATTGTAAAAAGCCCTCATTCAAACTTTTGAATAAAAAATTCTTGTTATGTTTTGTTTTTTTTATATAAATTTTCACTTTCCCAAAAGAAAGAAAATATAATGTAGTTCCATAACCAGCGTTGTTGGATGCATAGTCTAATGCGCTACTCTCGCAGTAGACTAGACTGCCAATGACTAGGAGATATGGGTTTGAATCTCGGTCGGGTGTACTCAGGGAGGTTTTCATACATTATTTTCCATTCTCCCTTCACGCAAATTTGGGTACACTTCTTATAAATATAATCTTCCCGATCCCTAAAATCATTAGCGTAGCTAGTACAAAAGTGTATACAACCTGAACAGCTGCTAAAAACAAAAGTTATCTGTATTTTGGTAAAACAATTATTTACTATTTTATTAAATTCCAATAAAATCAATGTTGAGCATGGATTGAGTGCTCCCCTTCAGGGAGCATCAGAGCATGCTATTTGACTTCAGACTTCGGCTCACTATTGGCTCGCCTGATGGACACTGCAGCCCATGTTCTCTGAGCCGTCCATGACGACTCCACCTCTGTACACAGCGCCAGCGCTCGCTATTGGCTCGCGTGATGGACACTGTCTCTCTTACAGCCTCATTTCATAGGTATCTAATTCATTCGCGAGGTTAAGAGTCACGACAGTGACTTGGTACTCAAACAATAAATAAGCCCTTTCGCAGATGACCTAGCTTGGCATAACTGTCAAGGTGGATAATCTGAGTCGGGCAACAGCCGAAAGGTAGCTTTTTTAGTGGTAACCCAACCCTGGTGAACCACATTGCAAAGAGCATTAATAAATTGTCGTCATTTTGGAAAGAGCATTTTCGTCGTCACTCTCTCTCCTTCCACAACTATCCCTTACCTCCCATCGCGACTCACGTTGCCGGGACTGTTCTTCTGCCTCCCACCGTGACTCACGTTGCCAGGACAGTTCCTTTGCCTCACACTGCGACTCACGTTGCCGGGAAAGTTCCTTTGCCTCCCACCGCGACTCACGTTGCCGGGACTTTATCCACACCTCCCACCGCGACTCCGTGTTGCCGGGACTCTGTCCTCTCACCCTCCAACCTGATCGTCCCTTCCGGCGGTGACCTCACAGGATGGGATACACCCGCCACTCCAACAAAGCCCACCCAAGGGACCGGTGCCTAGTTACAAACGTCACCAGGAGACTGCACTTCGAATGATGCAACCCGCTACACCCGAAGACGCAGTTGGGGATAGCAAGCTCTCTATGTTGATGATGGACTTTTGATGTCAGCTTCTCAAGAAGCAATTGATGAAGTTCTGCAAAGTTTGGAACAGTGTTTTCAGATCACAATTGGTGACGCTAAGCATTTCATCGGCCTTGAAATTAAACGAAATCGGAAAAACGCACTATAAAAATTAGTCAGAGTGCATACAATCAGGAAATTATACGAATATTCTGCATGGAAGATGCGAAGCCATCAACTGTTACAGCTGAACCTGGCTTACACTTAAGCCAATGGCTGAGTTCAAGAGATGAAGAAGAAAAGAAGAAACTGAAATATGTGCCAGACCGTAAGGCAATTGGTTCTCTTCTTTTCGCTGAAAAAGTCAGTCGCCCTGATATTAAGTATGCAGTTAATCAAGCCAGTCAATTTTTAACTAACTATGGGCATGATCACTGGCAGGCGGTTAAGAAGATTCTTCTTTATTTAAGGGGGACAATACACTATGGGATTGTTTATGGAGACAGTGGGAGTAATGCCATACTGAGAGGTTTTACAGATGCAGATTATGCTGGTAAGGTAGATACCCGAAAATCAACTAGCGGATTTGTATTTTTGTTTAATGGGGGTGCTATCTCTTGGTCCTCTAAGTGACAAAGAGTAGTAGCACTTTCAACAACAGAGGCTGAGTACATTGCATTGTCTAATGGAACAAAGGATGATATATGGCTACGTAGAATTATTTATGAATTGGGTTTGAAATGTGATAAGGTCCCAAGTACGTAGATAACCAATCAGCAATTAAATTGACGAATAATCCTAAGTACCACCGAAAAACTAAGCATATTGATGTTCGTTTCCACTTTGTACAGGATGACTATGAACGTGGTGATATTGATATAAGGTAGATTGAATCCAAAAAACAACTTGCAGATGATCTTACAAAGCCTCTGCCAAAGCATTAGTTTAATTACTTGAGAAGCAAGGTTGGTTTGAGAGACATCTAAATAAGTGGGAGTGTTGACATTATTTAGTTATTGACTATGATAATACATATGTATTTGTTGTTTCATCTCTGGCCTCTTATGTTTTTGCGCATGCGCGATTTTTAGTTAGTTGCGTTTAAAAGACTTGTGATGTTTGTCCGTATCTTTGTTGTATCGAAGGTGATTGATTGATTTCGGTAGTTATTAGACAAAAGTCAATCAGTGGTGTATGTTCGTTTAATGGCTGATCAAATGAATAACGGTACCGAGAAGAGGTAAAAGCTGGTATGCTTGTATTTGAACAGTAATTATTCAACATATATCTTCCTACTAAGTTTTTAATAAATTTAAAAAAAAGTATATTCAAAATGTTTTAATTACATCTTCTTAAACCCTCCTTAACTAAAATAAGGACTGAACAGAAGGTCCAAACAACAATAAATAACAAGGGGAAAAAAGAGGGTAATAGGAGTGAGCGATTGGAGTTCTGTCCTTTTAATGCCTGAGATAAAACATTCGAAACTCAGATCTCGCACCCCACACCAGTTGCGGAAGTAAATATATGGACGGTCAACCTCGTAGAGCTCATTAAAGGAAAGGTATATATCCCAAAATTAAAGTGAAACGAAAAGACATGTAAAAATACACTACCTATGGGTATGGTGAGCCATTAGACTATAAAATGCATGAACTGATTTTAAGTCGATATTTATTCATCAAGAAGTTAATATCATATGAAAATATATAATAATATATTATATATAGATAATCTTTGAAATATATAATAAGCTTTCGACAAGCTATTATTTCCATATTCTGACAACATGCGAAGTTTTAGAAGAAACATCAATTAATTATTTCGGCGCCAACATTAAAGAACAACAACATAATCAAATGTGCCTTTAGCTCAACAACAACCTTATCATAATGTCAAGACTTTCCATTAGTAAAGTTTCTTTACGGAATAACTAGCAAAATACATTTCTCATAAAACATAAGAATTAATCCAAAAATATCTTAATAATCTCAGAACAATCACCCCCTATTCCATTAAGCGGTTAACCCTAAACAATATAATTATAATAACAAAGTATTCCATTAAGCGGTTAACGCTAAACAATATCATTATAATAACAAAGTATTCCATATAACTTCTCTAGAGACAATTAACTAACCATACGTTGAAGCTTAATAATGTCATAGTAAAATAAGACCGTTCTACGCATTATGTAAATTTAAACCCAGTTAATAAGTTCCAAATATTTACAAAAAGGTCAAAATATCAAATATGTAACTAATAGAATTCAATATTTTCATTATTTCACAAAGTTAAAGATATCGATAATATCTTATGTTCAATGGTCGATCTTTCCCAGAGCAAGTAATTAAATCCACATTATCTCAACAATCGATATTATTGACACGACTAAGTAACAAATTAGCCACGTAGAAGTAAAAAAAAAATCTTATTTTAATTTGAAAGCAGCTAAGAAATTGCTGAAAGATAATTTTCAAATATGTAGCGAAAATTTTAAATAAAGGGAGAAATATACTAAAACTGCCAAAGAGAATTTAGACCTTACATTTTAACAATCTGAAGCCGGAGCTTCTCCTTCCCCAAATATAATCAAGTCCAAGAGTGACGACAATATGTCCTGCCGCCACTATATATACAACACAACCCAGAGAAAATGGAAAACGGAATAAAGGGTGGGGGACAACATATGGAACACTCGGGAATAATATGCGCATGACAACATAGCTCCAAAACAGTTTCTTAGAGCTTCTAGATTATCCTAGAACATATACGAGTAAAGTGTCTTTTCCTCTAGAGCTCTTTGCATCTCAAGTTCTTTGTCACTACTTCATAACAATACTGGTGGTCAGTCTAATTCAAGCCACAGGTGCGCGTAGTTGTGATTGGTATTTTCTCACGTTGGTGTTCTGCATTGGCACTGGGAGTGGTGCAATGGGGTAAGAAACAAGTTTCTCTTCGATTCTTGTAGCCCGATGCTACATTCTAGGTGCATATGTTTGGGCACATAGCCCACTTATCTTTTAAATTTAAGCCCTCTGCATGCGGTAGATATCACGCAACGCTCATAACAGACAAAAAATAACTCTTTATTTTATTAATATAGAAGTGTGGTCTATGAGAAATAAATCACCATTTTATAAGGTAAACTATCACCGATAAAAACATATGTATAACTATTTTGACTTTTCAAACAAGAGTTAAAAAATTCTTAAATAACCATTGTTTGAAACTACCTAAAACATTATATGAACAATTTTGACATCTATTCAAGTTTTAAAACAAATATATTTAGTAAAATTTCAGTATATAATATTATATCTCTATAAGGAAAACCTCTTTTCGCTTTATGAGGTATTTGTGTTATATTTGGAAGAAGGTATAGAAAAGATAGATAGAAACATAAAAAAGGGACTAACACAGTATGGCTTTTACAATGAAAAGAAGAACACAGTTCAGACTTTACATCACTGTGACTCACCGACAGTCGGCGCTCCCCTGTGCCGTAATTGAACTGATGCTGGAACCGACTCAGTCTCGTCCTGGCTGCGTGCCCACCTCCGATGGATGCCGTCTCCATGAGTGCTGACGTGGCCGTGGCAGAGTTGGGGATGACAGCGCAGCTCCTTTTACCCTCGGAACAGTGGCTGCTGTCAGTTGGTCGGAGGAGCTCCAACTCCTCGTACTGAGGGTTGATGTAAAGGTTGGCCGTCTTCAGGTCACCATCAGCAAAAACGTGGTGCCATGTCTCCCTTTGGTTCTTGTCAGTCTGTCTGGAGTAACTGGTCTTCCGGTGGTCGGGCTTTCTGGCCACGAACCCTATCCTGTACCAAGGTAAACTGGAAGGGCCCTGCTTATCGTCATTGACGGCATCCTGGCGTCTCAGCTGGCCGCACGGGGCGCTCTCGGCGCGATCTTGTTTCGGCGAGACCGGTGGTGACTCCTCTTCCAGGAACGCATGACCCGCGATGTTGCATGAGCTCTCGCCCGAGGCACAAGAGTCTAGAGACTTGGCGTCATTCTTCTTTGGCTTGGAACCACCAAGGGGCTGGTTCTGGATGGCGGGGTGCATGGGCGAGCTCCTGGAACTAAGGTCTGTCGTGGACAGGTCCTGGCCGACGTGGAGAGAGTCGCGGGTGTTGGTGCCGTCAGCGGCTGGGACAACAAGTGACCCCCGGTTGCTAGCGGTGTCCATGAGGGAGGAACTCCTGGTGCTGCCACTGTCAATGTACGACATTTGCTGCGACACCCGGTTCCAGAAGTCTACCATGCCGGAGGTGGCGACGTAAATCGCCGACGCCGTCTTGCAGCTGGCGTTGCTGTTGCTTCGTTCCTTAGTGCCGCCGTTGTTGGGGATTCCCCAGCTGTTCAGCGAGACCAAGGACTTGCGGACGCACGTGGTGGAGGCCATTCTGGTGCTCTCACACGTGGACTTCGATAGAAAGGCTCAGAAATGTTTAATTTGACTTCTTAACGTAGCACTAACTTTTAAAATTAATTGTAAAATTCTATATTTCAAATATAAATACTCTCTTTTCTCTATCTGCACATAAACACACTTTAATCAGTATTAATACTGTCCCACTAATTTATACCATGTAGTCTAATTACCCTTCAAAGTACCGAATCACAGATTTAAATTGACTTCAAGACATCCTCCTTGAATAAATTAAAGTTTTTTTTAATATTATGATTTTAAATTAAAAAACGTTTTGAAGGCGAACATAAAAATGTAGTTTTAATTAATGAGGAAATGCTACCATACCTACACTATAATATTGACAGATATGACTTAACTTTTAAAATAGTGGTAAATGGATGGTGAGATATTTTATTTTTTAAATGTTGGCGGTCCTATCGTATCGACGACACCGGACAGCGGGACACACCTAGCCAATTCCCGTGGCAAAAAATACAAGGCAAAATGGAGGCTTTGTTCCAGACATCGTTATGAGGTCGCTTGGGTCGCTCTTATTCTAAGATGATGTTCACTTTTTCTTCTGTCACTTCCCTTCATAGTTTGACCGGAAAAGTTTCCAATATGAATGGTTGTTTTTTCGTAAGCTTGGTGTCACTGGAGTTCAATGGTCATGATGAATTCTCAGCTATTTCATCCCCGTGTGTCTGAAACAACAACATAATAATTACAACAATGAGGGAATAAAATATAAAACCTTTTATGAGACTTTATCAGTTTAAAATGTAAGTTTGTTCCGTTTTCAGTTTAAACCTCGAAATTAGGGTTCAATTTCTGAAGGTAGGGGAAAGGGTAAAGCACTAAACCATTCAATTATCAATGCAGAAAAATATATTATTATCAACTCCACCCGTGGACCCGTTTTCTACAATCCCGACTGCAACAACCAGACCCCCGAACGCAAACACTCCGCTCCAGCATCTCCAAGAGTCCCTGCCCCCCGAGTTAGCTAATTCCTCCCCTTGTCTTCCCTCTCACCGACCATCCGACCCCCACCTACTCCAATTACCCCTTTTAACCTTGAGGGTTTCCATTTGCATATCCTAGCCACCCCAGAACCCACCTATGTTTTCTCCCCCATCTCCCTTCCTTACCCCACCCACTAGACCCGCGAGATCGACGCCAAGAAACAAACGTCACCCGGAGACTGGACTTCGACTAGACAAAACCAGTTACCCCGAAGCCGCATTGAAGGGACAACAACTTTTCAATACAAATATAACCAGATATTAATTAGATATAAGCTTAGAAAAATGTAATTTATAAAATATATAATTCGTTTTGTATTCTGTTTACAGTACTTACATATCACAAATCTGTGAAAGTTTTGTAAAAGTGGTTATAACTCATGTCTTAATTTTAGTTTGAAGCTAGATTAATCTAAAACAAAATAGTCACATTAAGTTAATGATATTTATAGGTAATGTGGAGAAAATATATTGATTTTGTCTCTTTGGCATAGTCAATAGAATTAAACTGGCTAATAATTTCAACTTGGCCCCTGCAATGCACTGTGGTAGACATCCATTCACTTTAGCTCCCACCTTGCCCAAAACAAATGACTATACAATTTTCCTATCAACTGCTAAAATCGACAAAAAAGTGACAGTTACCTTTTTTATATAAAAGAAATGTGGTTTTTGGTTACTGTATGCTACTCAATTAAAAAAATATCTGGTGTGGCTGTGTTGATGCACGGCCAAAGGGGCTTTACATGAATATGCTGCGCAACTTACAATTTTTTTTCACTCCCGATACTTCCTTATTCGTTCCAACTCAGACATTGGGGGTATTATCGGATAGTTGACAAGCTGTTCTTTCCCGTTGTGTACGTTTGGCGTGTTTTTGGATGGCTTTCCGGCAAGTACAGGCAGACATTGTGAAATTTCTAGAATTTTCCAACTTTATTATTATTATTATTATTTAGCACCGCGTCTTACTACCTGTTCGGGTTATACGCTTTAAGTACTAATTACGCTAATGGGTTAGGATTTGGGAAGGTTGAATTAGAGGAAGTGAACCCGCATTTGCGTGGAGGGAGAGTGGAAAACCATTTAGGAAAAAAAAACCTCAGTTCACCTGACCGAGATTCGAACCTTGATCTCCCCGTCCTCAACAGTCAAGCTAAACACGACTCGCGCGTTAGCCAACTACGCCACCAAGGCGGGTCTTTTTTCAACTTCATTCCACAATTTCTTCACCAACAATTTAAAATGAAATTTAAGTATTAATTAAATCAATAGATCTTGATGAGAGCTGTTGATTGACACTAAAATGAGCGTTGTACCATGACAGTGTTAAGTTATACATGGTGGAAGTTTCCAAGGCGCGGCAGATCATGCACAAAATGGGGGACTCCCACCCCTCCTACTGACTGTGTGATGCGGAATACTATCTGAAGGTCAATGATGAATCTTTATACCCTCAGCTCTCAAATGATTTTGTTATACTCAATTTTTGGTCCCGTAACCCCAGTACTGTTCTGAATTTAAAAGATGTATTCACATCAAAAAAAGTGAATTGTTTAGAACCTTGGAATAACACACACAAACACATTTAGTATTGATATTTTACCACACCTTTGATATTAGTCATGAGTCACCACTCTTGATGAATAAGTTTAAATGTTGATATAATTGTAACAGCAAAATAAATATATTATGATAAGTGTGTTATTAGTCCCACAGAAAAATTTAGGAATCTCTTAGAACTATAAAATTGAGTGGTCTACATAAAATAATAGCTTTGAAGTGTGTGCAAATTGTATACCTACTTATGACAACAGTGATTAGCACAAATTTGACTTTGTGTGTAACTAAAAGGTCCATAATGTTTAAAAAATATTTTAAATCAAATCATCTCCATAAAAGAAAAAATATGACAATTCAATTCAATCTGCTTATTGATTTTTAAATAAGCCAAGACTCTTTACATAAATATTACAAAGAAAATTAAAGAGATGTGTACGTACAAATTATGAATAGCTCTATATATATATATATAAATAATAATTTGTATATATATAATAATTTGTACATAATCAATATAGTTAACACCAAAATGTCAATACATTGTATTTCCCTTGTTTATATCGCTATCTGATTTTAAACTCCAAGTAATTTTTTCTTCTCTTACTATTTCTATAATATATGTATATATACTATGTACAAATTATACAAATACAGTGGATTCCTGTTGGGACATATCATGACTTGATCAATTTGACCAAATTAAGTGAAATTTTAACCAATTAACTGAAAAACACACAACAGAACAAAAAAAGTGAGAATAAAATAAAAAACTGTGGCACTTAAATAAAGCACAATTTATTTAATGTATATTAGAACAAATTTGTTTAACAATAACTAAAGCAAACAAACATATGTAAAATGAAGAAACAGTCAATGTCTGTCAATCAAAGGTTAAATATTAATAAGGGTTCTTTCTTTGAAAAAAGTATCAAATATACCCTTATGTAGTGCCAGTTTTATAGTCAGACTTAGTACACCTCAAGTGCAGTGCTTTATTAAATACAGGACAACACCCACCTAGACCAGAATGGAATGAGCCAGTTTCAAGCAGTTGTACTATCTATGCACAGTTGGTTGTTCATTCATGACTTGTAACTACCCCAATTAAGCAGCAAGTTGACCCAAATAGGCAGAAAAAATTCCAAACTAAATACATGTTTTGTTTCTGTTTTTCAAATTTTGTTCCAATTAAACGGCTGCCTTAATCAACTGTATAATTCACCCACCTCGGTGGCGTAGTTTGCTAACGCGCTTGTAGTGTTGAAGCTCGACTGCTGAGGACGGAGAAATCGAGGTTCGAATCTCGGTCGGGTGATTTTTCCTAAATGGTTTTCCACTCTCCCTCCACACAAATGCGGGTTCACTTCCTCTAATTTAACCTTCCCAATTCCTAATCTATTAGCGTAATTAGTACTTTAAAGCGTATAACCTGAACGGGTAGTAAGATGTGGTGCTAAATATTATTATTATTATTAACTGTATAATTCAAAAGTAGTTTTTTAATCTTATTTTAAACTGATGTTGTGAAAGACTCTCTATATCCCTTGGTAATTTATTTGGGAGTCGAATACCAATGTCGCACATTGATTCGAGCCTATAGTGGATTGTGTTAACATGTGTGTTAAATAAATTTTCAACACCTCTGGTGGAACTTAATATGTTATGGTTTTTAGTGAGTTAACTGTTTATTGCTAATTTTGTAAAAAAAAAAACCATTAAATTATAGTAGATATTCTTGTCTGACAATTAAATATTAGTTTTTATACAAATTTAATGTTTTGGTGTGAAAATAAGGATATTGGTACAAATTTTATTTATAGCTCTGTTTTGAAGATATACAACTTTAAAGTAACTAAGATGTAAGTGAACAAGTGAAAATTAAATATGACTTAAGGTGTATGAAGGTAATTTATGTATGAGCCAGTTTTACTAATGATACAAGTTGCCAATTCAATTCTACTATCAGCATACTTTGTGATGTTTTCAGGATAAAGTTGTATCAATAATAATTTATCCTAAATATTTTACCTAGCTTGATCCATAATCATATTTTTATAACTAGACCTAATTTAAAGGTTAATTTAAGTAATCCTTTTGTATTTATTAAATATTATTCAGTTGATCTCTACTAGATTTAAAGAGTGTTTGTTTATTCTAATCCAATTGTTTAGAAGAGTGATAGAAGACTCAATATAAATTTTGATATCTTTGACCATAATGAATATACTGTAAGAATTTTAATTCTGTTAATTTATATTTTATTTAACTTTAATTTATCCTTAAGTGATTATTATATAATATAATAATAAATTATATAGTTATAATTTATCTTTCAATTTTGTGAGATAATTCTTTCATTGCTCATTTTTAGTACATAGACCTAATGTCTAAAAATATCACTAAAATTACACACTGGAGTTAACCCATACTTTATTTACTTTTTTTCTTACTGCTCATTTGGGTACTACACACTTCCCACGAAAATATATGATTTACAACTATTAATAAGAAATTTGATTTAGTGACAATTTTGAAATACAATAATTTTATTTAATTTTCTCTCCAGCCCAGTATAAATTCCAGTTTGCATCACAGCTCACTTGTTGGTGCAGTGATATCCCACAGTACTTCAGTAAGAATGACCACACCACATGTATTGTAAATAATTACAAATTATTCCTAAATCATCTGTGTTTCAGCCCACATCAAGTTCAAGAGGGACCGGTTTTGACAATCAGACTTAAACAAATTTGATCAAAACTTCGAGCAAATTTCAAACATAGCCTTTATTCATACCATCTAGTAATTTTGTATAAGAAAATAAACATTTTAATAAAGTAACCATACCACTGGTTTTTAATTCTTAATATCCTTTTTAAGTGTGTTGTAGATTTTAGTAATAAGAAACTTTAAGAAAATATAAACACATTTTTGCACATAGCTACTGGTTCAGGTTTTATATAATCATATCAATGTTGACCGAAAAAATGTGTTTGTATTTTCTTACACACACACTTTATCTTTTTATCACAGCACATAGCTACCTGTTGAGGTTATACACATAATGGATACTTTAAAATAGGTAAAAAGTGATTAAATGTGCCCTAATTTAATTTACTTAATTTGCACTAAATAAAGAGAACGGTCTTTTAAGAAAATCAATCTTGGTGAAAAAATAAAATATATACTTTAATGTGGTTTTGTTTACTTCAATTTTCTGTTAGCATTGTATTTAAATAAAAAATGCTATCTTGAGAATACAGAAGTCATTTAAGTTTGTCTGGTTTGTGAAAAAAGTGATAAGTCATGTTTCTTTAACTCCAATCCCCAAATTCATCCCAATCCATTAGAGTAATTAGTACTACTTAAAAGCGTATAACCCGAACGAGTAGTAAGACACTGTGCTAAATATTATTATTATTATTATTATTATTATTATTATTATTATTATTATTATTAACTCCAATCTTCTTGTAGTTCTTTGTGCAAGTCATCTTATGCAACCTTGAAAGGTCAAGCTTCTTAGCAAGTATACTATATAAACAAGGCTATCAATGCTACACCGGCCAGTTTGAGTCTACACTGTATGTACACATATAGTGTTGGTTGAAACTTTCCTATTGGGACTAATTAATAGTTCAACACATGTCCAGTGTGTTATAGTTTTTTCATCTGATCAAAAAATATATTTGGACCAATTTGTTTATGAGTTTTAGGTAAGTAAAGTTAAAATTAAATTTTGATAGTTGTGTTTATATACCGTAAAGTGGGGCTACTTTGACACAATATTTTGGTTATTTTCATGTAAAACACCAGGTATTGTTAAGAATCTAATAATTTTTGTTTCACTTGCACAGGACTTTAATGCACACAAGATGTGCATGTTTGTTTTATTTTTGGGCCCGTGGGTTTTAAAAAAAAGTGCATGTTCATAGTTCACTAGTGGTGCTACTCATTTAAACCAGTAACAACTATAGTAGTAGGATGAAAGAGGACAACTTTGACACATTCAATACAATGGTGGGGCTATTATGAACACATTGGAATAAAAATCTTTTTAAGTTAAATTATTTTCAGTGACGGTTACAGTCCTTTTTCTCCGCTAATTACTAAAAATTGACATTGACTTTTGAAAAAATCCTATATCTGTAGGAAATAGGTTTAGATATAGAATAAAGTGCTTTTTTAGTAGTATTACATTGAAAAAAAATTCACTCTTTCAGGGAAAATACCTACATTTTTGGGCTCGCTAAAATGAACCGTTTTAACAAAATAAACAGTATCATGAAAACTAAAGGTAGCCAATAATGTTTTTCAAATGAACCACTAGGGATTACTGTCTTTTAACAGGAATTACTGCATATTATTCACTGAAATTTTTATAGTGCTGGGCACCGAGCTTACGCCTGTATTTGTGCACCATGTTCAAATACACTAAAACACACAGTGAAACAGTACTAATCATTTTAAAACTACACTATTACACTTCAATGTTCATTTCTGCAACAGAGAAAATAACAATATCTTCCACAAAAATAAATTTCCCCCCCAATAAAGTGTGTGTTTATAATAGCCCTACTTTTGCGAAAAAATTACCACTTTGTAAACTTTTGGTAAAATTGTTTATTTTGTTTATTTTCACATAGTTCAAAAGGTATCCAATATACCAAAATAATTCTAATAAACTAGGCTACAAGATGTAACACTTAAAATTATGATACATGTTGTAGTATGACCTGGACACATAAAAGTTTGGGCCTGAAATTTTTTTGCAGTTTTTTGGCACTGGAGAAAAAAAAAATCTGTCACTAAACCATTTATAATATCATATATCTAAGTATATATTCTGAAAGCTAATGACATTCTGCATCTAACAATGTTAAATATAAGGCAATCACTGCTAAGTTCTGGGAGTAGTCACATTTTAAATCTTTTTTATTTGTGTGTCAAAGTTGCCCCACTTTACTGTGTGTGTGTGTGTGTGTGTGTGTGTGTGTGTGTATATATATATATATTTTTAGTCAAGATAGATGTTTGGCTCATAACTTGTCTTCAACAGCACACAAGATATGCACTTAAGTATGAACCAAGATGATTTCTAATCATTGACTTCAAAAATTACATAACGTGGGAACATTTTTATTTCATGTTGAATTTTATCATGTCAGCGTGCCACATAAATTGTGTTTGCGTGCCAATGAGTGGAGTGCATGCCATAGTTTTGCCATCCCTGCTTTAAGTCAATAAAAGTCCATTGCATTATTCAAATAAGTATTTATAAGCTCTATTGGCTGGTTGATTTTGAATCACTACAGGTTACTAAAGTTAAGAGAGATTACACTTTTTTTACTTGGTAATTGTTATTTGAAAATAATGAATGTATTGGGTTTAAATGCTGTTAAATCTCTTAATAATGGACACCTTCTGGGATCAAAAAATTGTCCCAGATCTTCCTGTCATCAACAAACAAGACCAAATGAACCTAACACGTTTTTTGCATGCCTACTGATGTGGCTCTATACTAGCTATTTGATGTGATATATTGCATAATATATAGCATCAAATACCACATCAGTATCTAAAATTTTAAATATATATACATAATTTAAAATTGATTATAATTTTAAATAACAAAGTCCACTTAAGTTTTTTCTAACAAATTAAAGCTGTCAATCAACAGTACCGTTAATAAAACTGCCTTTCACCATGAAAAACAAACAAAAAGGGAATGCAACACTCAGCAAAACATTAAAGTGGTCCCTGAACTATTACTTTTAAACAACACAAAATAAAATGAAAACTATTGTTTTTGATGTGCGTAAAATATGTTGGGCCAGATAGTAAATCACAAGTGTTGCAGACAAATCGGCCAGTTAGACTTGTCTTATGGGCTGAATCCAGCCTCCGGGCTGTTAAATTATGAACCCTGCTCTAACTAATAAAAGTCCAGTGCAAATGGAAAATGTATTCAGTTAATGTTAGAAATGACCTATAGTAGTCATGCAAGGTTTTTTTTTACTTACTCTATTGCATTAAGAACTAGGCCTATAAAGTTCATTGTGGCACTTAAGTATGCCACTTATCTCAATCTTTAGCTAGTAGTAGTTAGGGTTCATTCCTTAGATAAGGTAGGTATCCCTTCTAATGTTACCCTCCCACCTGTGTCTAGGTCTTACCATTAGGTTTGCCAGCCAGTACCCTGAACAAGGTTCTTGATTCTCATTCACACTACATGTCCAATACAGTTTAATGAATGTTTTTCAAGTGAACCCAAAAGTAAAATAGGCCTATTTTTTAAGAACCTATAAATAAGGTGACTAAACATCCCGCTGTTCCCAAGATTCCCTGTGGGACGCATAATTGTTCTGCTTTGGAAGAAATCTGAAGCCATGAATCAATTAGATCAACACATATTATGTAATGTGGAAACAACAGTTTAAAACCTTTTAAGACAGCTTTGTTGGAAGAATATTCTTTGTATGTGCTACTTATTTGCTACTACGCTAGTGGTTTCATGATAGTACGAAAGTGCTAAAAATCAACCTTGTGTATAAGATATTATTCCACACAAACTAATTACATAAACAAAAATAATATAAATGATTACAGTCTGCGCTGGTCTATATTCGTTGTTCAATTAACACAATTTTTTGGTTAACGGTTATGGACAAAGTCATAGATTAGTACGTTTTACAAACTAATGATGCAATCTTAAGGTGCATGCGGTCATTTTAATGTTGCCAGTGTGTCATGGACTAAAAAGATAAGATGATTCAGCTAATCGTTTTTAGGTATTAGTAATAATAGTGCTACAAATACCTTATTTTAATTTATGAAATAAGACACGCTATATTGTGATAAAGTTCTTAAGGTAAACTTAACTGTCAAGTCTTGGGAGCAGAATTAAGATAATTAAATGCTTTGTACTGAAAAGTGGATTAGGAAAACAAATACGAAACATTCTTGTGCACACAATTAGGATCGAACTTTTGCCCTTGTCATATTATGGTATACATGCTACACTTGTAAAATTGTTCCATAATGTTATGTTTCAAACTTACTGATTATAAGCTTTTGTCTTGAATCTCCCATAACATCATTAGTCACTAAATGAACTTCCGAGTATATTAGAATTTTAGATTTAAAAAAAAATTATGAGCACTTTGTTGGGATAATTTAGTTACTATCTAAATGGTTAGTGACGTTTCCTTTCCCTTTGTATTACTTTATCTAAGACATCACCACTTTTCTCTTGTCAATTTGCAACTTGTCTTTTTTACCGTGCGGCTGTGCACGCGGGCCGTAGCAAAAACGACGAGCTGTCTAAGGTCTTAACCTTGACATCGGCTATTTTTATTCATAAAACGAAATTGCTCTTTCATTTTGTCTCCTGCGGCTTGCGTGTGCATATTGATGTGAGTAATCCGAAACATTTTTCAATATCGCTGTCGTGGCTTTTTCAAAAAATAGTTTAAATCAATGTTTGTTGATACAGTTTTTCTGCTAAGAATAGGCAAATTGATGAATGGCAGATGAAATTATTTAAAAAATAATAATTTTAAGAAACTAGAAAAATTAAATTTATTTAACTTAATATAAATAATGTAAATGTAGGCCTACCTACATGATGTACAAACCAGATTTAATGTGTACAATTAAAAATTAATGTTTTCACTGTTCATATTATAAAAAATATATTTTGTCACAAAGGATAACTTGTATTTGAATACAATATTTTTTTAAAAAAAATTGTTGAATTTAGTAACAGCCAACATAAAGAAAAAGTAACCAGAACATACAATGGTATTCTAATAATTAATTATGAGTGTGAAATACTTATAAATAAGTTATAAAAAGGAATATTTTTAATAAAGACAAAAAAAATAGTAAAAACAAAGGTTTTTAATCGTTTTAAAGGTATTATATAGGAATATATTCTTATTAATTGTCAATTAAAATTAATATTTTTTCCACTGTTTTTGGGGGTGGGGGAGGAAAAACAGTCAGATCTCTTAATAAAGAAAATATATAGGCTACAGTTTTTTATTTCCAAGAAAAAGCCCTTTTTTAATTAATGAGTGTAAAGGTCCACATTTGGAATTAGTAATGATAAAATTCTCACTCCACATTGATTAAAATAACAGCTTTCCCAATGTTTATAATTCTTTTAACATAGCTGAAGCTCTTAAAGAAGAATATGTATGATCTTAAACAACCAATAAATAGGTGGTTATGAGTGTTAAGGTTGAGATTCAGAATTATAGCATATTAAACCATCACAATAAAAAAATTCTCACAGATTTTTTTTTAACATAAGAGACAGCTCTTAGTGCGTCCAGCGGGCCATCTACTTATTGTGTTTGTCCCACAACTATTTGACAGTGAGGTAAAGGTTTTACATCTTGGCCGGGTATACTGGGAGTGGTTTTCTATGTGTAATTTATCACCGTAGTTTGGACAATTCTCTTGTCAAATAATGAAGCTCTATTTCTCTAAAATAGCCTTTCCAGAGTAACCTTTTAAAAAGTTGTTTTGTTAAAAGGCATTTCATTAAGTTGGCTATTTACGTGAAAGGAGCTTAATCCTTATACTCAATATTCAAAATGATTGAAAGAAACGTCAAGGTAATTAGAGAGGAAATTAATAAATTAAGACCCCTCAACATACTACCCACCTATCGGAGCAGGAAATTTTTGTTTATCAATAAGTAAACAGCCTATTTATATAGGCCTAGGTTTCATATACACATTTTACAGTCAAATTTTCAAAGGAATAGTATATTATCTGATGGTTGGAAACTACTAAATATACTTTCAATTCAAATCATATGAGCTATCATGTTTGATTTATATTATTAATAAAATAACACTAATGTATTAAAATTATCTGCTCTTCCTATGACAATTGAACTGTACTTGTGGAACAAAGTATAGTTGGCTTAGTGGAATTAGCCTATCAATATTGTAGCTACTATTTTAATATATTACTTCACTTTTTACTTTCTAATAAAAATAAACAAATATTGAAACTCTGAAAAATATCAATCTTAAGATAATGATGAATCTTTACATTTTATGTGCCCAATAACCCAAAAACAAATTTTTATGTCCTTAAGATAGCAAATCATTAAAACAAAAAAGTAATACTATCATTATACTTACAAGGAAACAGTGAATCCACTAATACTATAAATATCTGAAATAATTTTATTTTTATTGGCATTCAAAATATACCACTGTAAATGATTATATTAATGTGAAAATTATGATGCTATTTTAATTATAGCAGTTTTTTTATTCTGTTTAAAGATTCTTTAGTTTGTGATAGAATGGCAGGACTAGGAGAAGGTTTCTTGAAACAAGACTCGAGCTTTGCGACAAGAGCAATTCATGTGGGCCAAGAACCAGAACAATGGGAGTCCCGTAGTGTGGTGCCCCCCATTTCACTGAGTACAACTTTCAAACAAGATGGACCCTGTCAATTCAAGGTGAACCACTAATATATATCAGATATTAAACAATAAGACCTTTGTTTTATAAGTCACTAGATTTAGTAGACTGCACTTTGGCTTCTCGAGAAGTATTTGCAGCCTTTGTAAGATGTTAGGTGATACATCCTGGAATTTCTCATTGACCAAATATATTGTATATCATTGCAACTTAGAATTTCAAATTTACTTGCGTAAGTATCACTTGATTTAAACTTGGAAGTATGTAGTTTGATCCCTGGCACTGGAGTGTAGCTACTAAAACATTGGACTACCCTACCGTTTATTGGAAGTGTCTTTATCTGACAGCAAAAAATGCTACTAGATCTACTTTAATATAATCATATGGTAAGTCTTGTGATATGTAGCACCACTTTTGATAGATATAATCAATACTTCTAAAATAACAATATTAATATAGTTAAATTTGATTAATTTTGTCTGCGTAATATGTGTGATATTTTTTGTATAAAAGCTCTTTCTATGGAAATTTATCTTGTATTTCTGATGTTCTTGTATTTTATCTTCCTTAAGTGTTTTATTGGAAATTGCATGCTACACAGCAGGAGTGACCAGACTTTTTAATATAGGGATCTACCCCAGAGAAGGAACATACTTTGCAATCTAATGTAGGCTTATATTATTTGTTTCATTGGTAAAAGATTAATACTAATCCATTTTGTGCTATTTTAATAGTAAAATTAGATGGCATATAAGACCTTATAATCCTTTCACACACTGAACCCGAGTTTTTCATCAAACCACAAAATTTATATAATTTCCCTGAAAAAAGTATTTTCTCGCTAAACACTTGACTTTGAAGTTGATGCATGAGGCCACATAATCTTAGGATATTTTGTTCAATGAGAGTTCATAATTATTACTCTGTCATAAACGAAGGCACGATTGTAAATGGTTATCAGTCAGACAGCTTCGATATTTCAATTTTCTAATGTTGATTTGAGAAAAATCTGCAATCAATCTTTTTTAATATGGCGATTGACCAAACAAGAGGCTGCTATTGACTGGTAAATCCTGATCGACTGTTTGGCCACCTCTACTCTACGATATTGTTTTGTCAACTGTGTTTAAGGTGCTATATTGTCTTTTATTCTGGTGAAACAATGTCTAATGTTTTAAGTCATTACATTTTGTCCCTAACACCAATTACCTTTTGTATTGGTGCACCATTATAGCATTATAATTTTATTTTGGTAGTCTCTGGGTGCACACTTTACATAAACATAGTTTAGTCCTGCATTGTGTTCAAGCAAGTAGTGTTGTCTGTCAATTATTTTGTATTTGTGAAGACAAGCCTTTTCTGACCAGGACTAAAAATATTCAATAGGATGGGGCTTCTTTGGCTTGGAAAATTATTAAGCACAATCACCACGCAATGTGATCAGATAAGCCTTCTTCATACTGGTGTTTAGCTATACTGAAAGCTTAAAGTTTTTTAAAGTAAAATTTCAATCTTTATATTTAAAAAAAATCGATTAATGACAGAACAAAAACAAAAATCTTGCATAAAAAGTCAAACCTACCAATTATTTTGAAGAAAAGACAAAATAATTGTCACACAATGTGCAATAATTTTAATGTATAGTAACAGACTGATTAGGATAAGACAGTAGAAAGGATTTGGAAATTTGAGATGTAGTAAATGTTTCAAGGTCATACTGATCGCCAGCCTACTCACAAGTTATGTTTTAAAGTGACTTACATTATTTGTGTTGCTGCTTTATCAAACCCACTAATTTGAAGTAATTATTTAACAAATTAGCAACCTATTAGAGCGAGTTTGTCAATCCATAGGTTAAGAACTTGTACTGTGCAGCACAGATCTTAGCTAAAAATTGATCTGATAAATTTAAAAAAATGAAACCAACTAAGATTAATTTCCAAACTCCCTTATTTAACTTAAAGGTAACAGCTGATTTTATTGACTCTAGTAATATATTAAATTCAATTAATGTAATGATAAAGTTACATTTTAATCCTGTTTAACAGCAATATGAATATGGCCGAAGTGGAAACCCCTCTAGAAATGTTTTGGAAAAATGCTTGGCATCGCTAGATGGAGCAAAGCATGCACTAACCTTCTCGTCCGGCCTTGGCGCTACTACAGCAGTTGTTCAACTCCTTAATGCAGGTGATCACATCATCTGTGTGGATGATGTTTATGGAGGAACAAATAGGCTGTTCAGTACTATAGCTGCCAGGATGAATATCGAAACAACATTTGTTGATGCTACAATTGTTGACAATATTAAAAATGCCTTGCGTGCAAACACCAAGTTGATTTGGATTGAGAGTCCTACAAACCCTTTATTGAAAGTTATTGATATCAAGGCCATATCAGCTATCATACAGAAACATGAAGATATTTTACTTGTTGTGGACAATACATTCCTGACATCATATTTTCAGGTAAATATTTACAATATTGGTATTGTAGGCTATTTTTAACAAAACTGTTTGGTGAAAGAAATAGTTTTAAACTTGATTTGGGGTCATTTTTTGACATTTTGATTTTGAAAGGATAGAAAATAAATAATTTGTATAAAAATTATAATGTTTTGATAACTTTTTGTTTTGAGCTAAACTTTTGTGCCACAATTGAACAAACACGTCAAACTGTATGTGTGTGTGTATATATATACACAGCTACGAATATTAAAAAAGATGAATATGTGTTTTAACAATTTTGGTCAAAGTCTGTCAAAAATATTTTGTTTTCCAATTTGTGAAACGTGTTTTAATGGCAAAACATAAATAAATTATATATAAGATGTATTTAATATGATGAAACTAAATGCACAGTAACTTTGTAATCTTGATTTCTATCACCATTATATTAAATAGTTCTGTAAGTTTAATTTTATAGGAAATTTATGATCATGCATGTTTCGATCAGATACAAACAAGTGTTGCTTTTATATTTTAGCGGCCTCTTGAACTTGGAGCAGATATTGTGCTGTACTCCATCACCAAGTATTTAAATGGACACTCAGATGTAATTATGGGATCCATAGCAACTAACCATAAAGAGGCTTTTGACAAACTCAAGTTCCTACAAAATGGTATGTATTGTTAATGAACCTTGTCTAGCATGCAACATTAACTTTAGTGTTGGTGTGTTTGGCTACCACTAAACAGGACATGCTAAATAATAATAAGCTCTATTTTATTGCTTTGCCATTTTTTTAGTCATCAACTTTCAGATTGGTTTGTTGTTATAGTTACTTTTAAATACATTTCTTTGTTGTTTTCAGCATCAGGAATCATTCCATCACCATTTGATTGCTACTTAGTAAATCGAAGTCTGAAAACTCTTGCTGTTCGAATGCGTGAACATATGAAGAATAGTTTGAAAGTTGCTTTGTTTTTGGAGAATCATCCACTTGTGGTTAAGGTATTACATCCAGGTGTGTAACCTTGATCTTCTTATTGATTTGCCATAGATCATATACACTAATTTAGTGTGTATTTTGTAATAAAATAGCTTGGTACTTTATTTAACTATATACCCCTAAACAAAACATTGATGATTTAAAAATTATTTTGCAGCTGCATAACTCTAGTTATGAACATCTTAAAATATAATCTTTTGGGTACATAGAACATTTGTGGAGTAAATAAAAGGCTCGAACTTGAAAAAGGTTATTTCTTTTCCTTGTATTTTTTATAGTGATGATTGAAGTGAATCACTGTTATCTTTTCTCTCTACTTGTTTGGAAGTGGTTCGTGAAATAAGTGTGGTAGAGGGGCTGGGGGGTGGTAGTAGATAGGGCAGAGTAATCCAACACAAGAGGATAGTGTTGTACAGCTTGTTATCGGAATGTCAAACTCAGCAACTGGGTAAACTGTCCCCTGTGGTGTTTTATTAACAGGTCTATCACTCAAAACATTTTAATAGCCCATTTGAGCACTCCTATGTAGTGTTTAAAATAGGTATTTTCTCATATTGAGATATTTTTTAATACATATTCAATTGTTTTAATAACTTTAATACAAATGTTTTTTTTATTTGCATAATTAAGTTTGAAAATAAGATATTTACTTAACCAAAGCTTGACTCGACTCTTGAGAGCTTCATGAAAAGCTCACTCTAAATCAATTTGAATGAATAACACTGGTGCTTGCAAACCTCTAATTTTAATAAAGCTTTGTTTTACCAAAGGTTTGCCATCCCATCCTCAACATGAATTAGCGAAGAAGCAATCTTATGGCCATAGTGGAATGCTGTCTTTCTATATCAAGGGTGGACTCCAAGAGAGTCAGATGTTCTTCAAGGCCCTTAAAGTGTTTACGCTGGCAGAAAGTCTTGGAGGTTTTGAGTCTCTTGTGGAGCTTCCGTAAGTTTACTAGTTAAGTTTTTGACATTAATATTGGTATAGCAAAGTGAGCAATAATATGCCATTGTCTAATCAAGTAGGTCAGGGTATCTTATCGTCTCTCGAGCGGAATTCAGGCTCATATTTTTTTTAATTTACTTAATTTTGTCTCTACTGCCTTGTTACTAACTAATAATTTAACTTTAATTTTGTTGATTAATTAAGTTATACGCCAAAATCTAATTAGAACAAACAAATACACATTTTTAAAAATTTCTTATTTATTCTGAAGTAAAGTTGTGTGTTTTATACAAGAATTCATCTTATTGATATATAAGTAGGAAAATAATGGGTTAAAAGGTTATTAATTTGTTTTCATAGATGCTTAATGACACATGCGTCGGTTCCCTATGATCAACGGATAGCTCTAGGAATCACAGACTCTCTAATCAGAGTTTCTGTTGGCTTGGAAGCTCCTGAAGATTTGATCGCCGACTTGGATCAAGCATTAAAATCAACATTGCCTCAACCCACCTCAGGAAAGTTAATCACTCCAGTAAAGATAGTTGTTAAGGAACATTTACTCAATGGTAATGCTTTGCTTGTTGATCAAAAGATTGCTGCTTGATGATACAGTATGTATTTATGTATGGATGTATGTTTGCAATAACAAGTGATGTGCAAGTGGAGGCTTGGCAGTTTCAAACCTACTGTATTGATATTTGGAGAACTCATTATTTACTCTTCTCTCTGCTTGTCTGTATGTGAAGTACTTAATTCGAGAGTGATGTGAGTGAAAACTAAAAAAAAGAGGGTGGGATCATCAAAATTGCTGTACTGAGAACTAATGGGTTCAACAAATTAAGTGCAATACCATATCTGGTAGAACTTTCAACTAAGACTTGAGGGCATTATTAGAAGCTTGCTCAGTCTCGACTCGAATAAAAATACTTTAGCTGGCAGACCACAAGTAATTACTTTATAAATTCAAATGTTCAACCAAACACATTTATTCTATTTATTTATTTTTTTGTGCTAAAATGTGTATCTGTTTAGTAATTCAAGTAAAAATAATCTCTTCATTTGTCTCATGTGAAAAATAATTATGAATATTAGTACATACACTTTGTACTATACACACTGGAAGATCTTTACAGTATTTTTTACAATTAAAAATAGATTACAGGTCCCACTTTACATTGCTGAGATTGGATAAAGATGTAGTGGCTGCTTTTAGAATAAAATTGATCGTTGCCACCCACTCCACCCATCTAGGTTTTATTCTATTGCAACTCATAAGGAGGGAGAATGAAATGTGTAATTCAATTTCCTAAAAGAGGAGACCAAAAACCACAAAAGGAAGAACAATGCAATTGGTAGACAATGATAGGACACTTAGTTAAGAACAAATAACATTAAGGACAAACACAGGAAAACTATTTTGCAATATTTTTTATTTGTCTGCAATTATAAAGACCAGTGATAAAAGAACTCATATGTTTTTGCAACTAATTCGAACTGATTCGAAAGTTGATAGATTTAAAAAATATATATTTAAAGAACAAAATGTATTACTTTTAAATGTCTAGGAATTTTACTTAGTGTTGATTAGATGGAATATAACTAAGGTATAAGGGAGGGGAGATGAATCCCTCTCTTTACATCAGTGTAGTATCAAAATCTCTCTTCCTTCCTTAAAAATAAATGTCAGAAAATAATTTTTTGCAATTACATAACAATAATAATATAGCTAAATATGCCTATACTTACGACAGGCCTAGCAAGTTGGCAGTGGAAAATATTTGGCTTGTATAAAAATCAACCCAGACCATAGTCTGGAAACAGTAATCGATGTAAAAAAAATTAAAAAATATATATACTTTTACATCGATTACTATTTTCAGCCCATAGTCTGGGTTAGTTTTTTATTCAAGTCATATATTTTTCCACTGCCGGCTGGCTAGGCCTGTCATTTCATCATATACCTTATGCTTGTACATTATTTTTTGAAAATTATATTCAAGTTTAGATTAAATGTGTGAAATAAAGTTGTTACTTCAAAAACTAAATTTTACTTTCCACTGAATTCATTGAAGTTTGCTACCTCTAAAATAAAGCACTTCCAATATGGCTGCTAGATGTGTTTAATTAGGCCTACAAACTTTTATATTTCTACTACACCATTCATGGTAATCAAATATTAAAACATATAAGATTATTATAACATGTGAATACAAGGATTCTTGTGTATAAGAAAGGCTGAGACTTAAATGAAATGGATGTGACTAGTTTGAGTTCATATTATTGGCTCGGCTACAAGGTGTGAAAGTTGGTTGCAACTCAATCATTCGATGTACCATTCTGTGATAACATGTGTGGAAATTATTTATCAACATCCGAAATAGGTTGATAAATACTAAAAAAAAGCTGTAATGTAATGTGTAATATTGCATAAATTGAGAACACTATTCTACAAGACTTAAGTTGAGACCCTTAAAGTAATCTTATTTGTATACTTGAGGGGGGTTAATGTATTTTAAAGCTATGAGATAAAACTTTGTCAGACGATTTTATGGTGCTGTTATTTTCGACTAGCTTCTGGGCATATATGTATTATAGCTTTTCTTTTAGCCATTTTGTATGCTATTTATTGATGACTGAGGTCCTTCATTCTTCTAAACAAATGGGTTTGGCTAGTAAAGTTGTTGAGCAACCATCACTGAGCATTTGTTTTGTTTGGATCCTAACTTTTTTTTGTGGGGCGAGGATATTTAGGATACGAGTGATCTGACAAATGATTAAAGATGTGGTCCCAGGTACTAATCATTTCACTGCTTTGTATGTACCCGTTTTATTGTAGCTTTCAAGTGTAGAAAATGAAGCAATCTTGTCTTCCACCAAACCCATTTCGTCCATTTTGTCTAGACTAAAAGTTGTATGTATTTAGGCAGAAATGGTTATTTGTAATAAGAGGTTAGGACCACAATAAAAAGTATTTTAACAATTAACTTGTTGATAAAGTGAATGTAAGTTTGCATAATATTTCTTGAATTAATTTATTCTTTGTAGACATGGCCTGAATAGTTGTCAATAAAAGTTATAATTTGCAGAAGAACATTTGTAAACCTTCTATCACACGTTCATGACATTTTTTGGTTTGTTCTGGAGAGTCAATTTATATAGAGAGAAGTCAACTCATGCCCTTATTCAAGAAAAATAATTTTTCAACTTTCCTCTGATAAAGAATCGCTATTTGAAAATGTTTATGTTTCAAGGTTTTCTTTGTATCTACAGTTTTTATAGAATCGTGCCTGGATATTGTACTCTTTAAATCCAGCTGGTTTTGGTGCCTTTTTAAAATGTATATCCTGTTATTTATTATGGTTGCTAATTTTATTTTGTGCTATAGATATTTGTAGGCAATCAGTATTATGATATAGTTTCTCCTGAAATGTTTCAATGCTAGTACATTGTTTTGTTTCATAAACTATTTTGTCTGTCTACAAAAGTGGGATATTGTTGATAAATTATTTGAAATAAAAATAAGTTATGAAAAATGTATACATTCATTTATGTTGTTTTCTAAACCTTCTATTTAGAGTTTTTGAAAGAGGAGTAATTCATGCCCCCCTCCCCCCCTTTTATTTCAGCTGAATCTTTACTAAAGGAGTATACTATGAGAGATCCTGGTTCAATCCCAGGAGCAATGTATATAGAATACACTATTTGTATACAGATATATCTTTCTAATATATTACAATACCTGTTGCCAGGGTCATGCCCCTGTTTGGTTAAATTTTGTAGACTTTAAAATACTTACAAATTAATTTTAAATATTTTTGTTATTTGTAATAAAGCACTAGGCTAAATTGTGGTTTGAATTAGAAGGAATAGCCAGCACACTTACCTTGGTATACTGGAGTAGAAATTGTTTAGAACACAAAAAAAAACATTTTTAAGGACAACCTATTGGTGACAGTGAAAGCTTGGCCTTAATTTTTTGTAAGTGTGCTGGCTATCCCTCCTAATTTAAATAATTTTAAAGATTTTTGAATGTAAATACAGCACATAATTACTCTTAAATTTAATTCACCACATACAAAACAATCACCCCTGTGTGTGATTAAATTTTGTAGACTAAAATACTTACAAATTAATTTTAAAGATTTTTTAATGTAAATACAACAGAGTACTCCTAAATTTAATTGGAGGTGCAAAGCTTTGAAATGTAAAAGGTAAAATCTCCTTTCCTTTGACTTCAACACCTACAACCACCTTGACATCTTCAAAACATTTAGAAGAGAAAGTAAAATGTTTATTATGATGAACAGAATCTTACTAAATATGACATTTCAAAATATTTTTACAACAGCTACCCAAACAGTATTTTAACATCGATTAGACCTGTTTCGTTAGTGTAATAGCTTGAGTTGTCACTCTTAATAGACTGGACTGCCAATGACAAGATTCTGGGGTTTGAATCCTGGTTTGGTGTATGGAGGGTTTTCCCCTAGTTTTTATCCTTCATTAGTGCAAATGTGGGTACAACTTCAACTAAATTTAACCTTCCTCATCACTAACACATTAACATAATTAGTATATACTACATAAGTGTTTAACTCAAACAAATAGTAGTAAGACCGTGCTAAAAATAACATAAGCATAGATAAATTATGATGCCAACAAAAAAATATAGTGTGCTTTGTTGTTATCTCTAAACCTTTTCTCTTTACATAGATCCACTTAATGTAATTTGATTAAATGTAGTGGTTTAATATATTACCTTATCTTCAACTTGGCTTTCAGGTTAAGCTTAGACTGACCATAATTCCTTGAGACAAACACGGGACGTGGTGTTGGAGGGGGGAGTATGCAGGAATAGTCAAGTTTAAAAAAAAAAATTGAAAATTAATTTTTATAACATAACATGGTGAATCAATCTTCACAGAACCCACACCAAACCTTTATGTGGATGTAGATGGGGACTGAATTCCATACTGCTCATACCATGAGTTTTTTCGGATGAATCTACTCTGCGCAGCAAATGGTGGTCTTTTAATATTGTGTCAGAAAACTTATAACACTCCATGTTACAATTTTGTTCTACAATTAGTATGGCTCTCATTGATTCAACACTAAATCTACCTAACACCTTTAGACCCTATGCTATTCATTAGAGAAGATATGGTACTACATTAAAAGATTCCTAAAAATATAAACATTTTTCACTCATTTCAGCAAATATTTGCACCAATCGATCAGATACAGAAATATTTGATTTATTCCATGCATCCAATCTCCTCACAACTATAACTTTAAAGTGTCATGTAATGTCAATCATAGAGTTTTTATTTTTAAAAATGGGACAAAAACGGCATTTTTTTACTTAAACGACAGGTCAGCCGGGACTTGGCAAAAAACAGGGCGTATGGTCACCCTAGTCAAGCTTCCCTTCAAATTTTGAAAGTGACACTTGTACACCCTTAGCAAATATTAGATTATTTAATATCCAACCTGTCTACTAATAAAGATTCTTTTAAATCTTTACCCAACCTTTCCAAATAACTTTTTAAACTATCTACCTAGAGTATACTTTCTCATTGCAATACACACAAACATATGGCATGGTTTGTTAACTACTCCTAAATGCAAAAGCTGTCGTCACATTATTTGATAACATAGAGAGTTCAACTCCCTGTCTCTCATTGTGGTGAGTTGACATAAACTATCTTAATTGTTACAGTAGTAGTGAGAAGATTTATCAAGACATTGGTTGACTTTGATAACCCTTTCAACAGACCTTAGTTCTATGATAACCTCTCTCATTTATAACATTGTGAATTTTGTGATTGAGAGAAAATATTAAGCTATTTAAAGATGACCCCTTGGGAATATATAATTATATTAAATGAGGGTTCATTATTTTGTAATAACTATTCAGGAGGTTAAACTTGAAATATAAAACAATCCCATTTTCACTGGTTTCTCTTTAATTCTTCACAAAATAATAGTGGATTAAGACTTTGACAACTCAATAAGGTAATTAGTGGAAAAGGGTTATTATAGTGATCTTTGTAAAATCCTGTAAATTGTTGATTAAATTGATAGTTTACACTGGATTGTAGCTCATCTATTTTGTATTTAAAAAGTGAAGAGAAAATAAATCGGAAAAACTCCAGCAACTTTTTAAATATTCTCCATTCGCTTTGTTTTCAATGTGTGTATCAACCCTTTAAAATGAAACTATATTATTTTTGTCAAAAATAAAAGTGTCTGAACTTGTAATTTAAGAAAGACTACATAAAGAAAACTTTAGCAACTTTGGTCATGTAGCTACTTCAACTACACTACATTTAATTGTTGCACATTTGAAAAATAATATTAAAAAGTAAAATCATCAATTGTTTCCAATCTGTGGCTGTATCAGTTTAGTAAAATGTCTCCATCTTTCTCTCTGGGGCTGTTAAGCGCAGTACAAGGCATGAAATGGTCGAGAATGGTGGCCCTAGTCTTAAAATTATAGGTTATAGTTGAAAAAATATACATCTATAGCTATTGAAATAAATATATATATATAATGCATAAATACAGGGAAAAGGTTTTTTTTTATTAAATTGATCCTAGAGAGATGTTTCTGAATAGTAAATATATGAGAGTTTAAGAAATTACATGCTTAACATTACATAGCTAAACTTTATAAGAGACAAAATTAACAACTGTGATAGTAATGGATTTAAAATGATTTTTAAAAAAACTTGGTCTAGCAAAAAAATACTTTAGTGTGTGCCACAGGTTCGCCAGGCCTGGTCTAATGTTTGTGAAATTTCAATCAAAAAAAGCATTAGATTCCAACTAATTTTGGTAAACTATTTCACAGCATTAGTATATTATGATGGTGTTATAACTCAAATAAACTGTACCAAGTACAAACAATTTTAGAAGTTTTGAAGAACTTTATTTATATAAACCAAAATAACCAAACCATGGGTATACAAAATTTAATATAAGCATAGATCTCTTGAAATTCTAAAAAAGTCCAGTTTACACACATCATTCTCTTAACCCATGAACACATTGGTGAACCAAACAGTGAGCTGTGCTTCAAACCTTTTTCAAACACTGACAGGTGATGGAGGCGTTCAGTTCACCGGTTTTCAGTCTCTCCTAGCTAGTACTGTCCAAGTCCAACATGTATCGTATCAAGAAGTGGCAGCCATATATATTTATACTCAGAAGAAGCAAAGGAAAAAAAATATGAGTTGACAAACTCAATTGTGTAATATATGATCAGGGTCTGCTGGGGTTAGCTTATAAAAGACTTGAGAGCTCAAGAACTAAACAAACACTTTCACAATTTTACCAGAATGCATTCTGATTATTATGATTTACCTCTGAATTTAATTGGACCAAATACCACCAAAAAAAAATACAATTTTAAAATAAGCCACATTCATACAAGAAAGATATTTCACATGATGTGTGTACCAACAAATCGGTCGCTATTTTGTTCCATACGTCATACCTCATCAACTTGTTAAAATAATCTTTATTTCTAGGGTCCCAAATAACAATGTTACTTACATAAAGTTCAATACACTTTAAAGTTATATCTCCAAACACTTCCATTTTCGGAGAAAAAATAAAATTAGACTAAACAAACCACCTTTCTTTAATGACTGCTAGTCCTGCAATGAAATTAAATAATATGTTCAAAGAAATTTTGCTTACCCATCCTAACTTGTAACAAGTTTGCACAACTCTCTTTGAAAGTTCACTGAAACACCGACATTGGGTGGATTACGGAAATGTTGCAGTACTTTGCTCGCTTCAGTGTTCGGTTTGCCATTCCTTTTTCCGGTGTGTACACAGCTTTAGGTTATTAATAACAAATAATTATTTCACTCAAGGACTTATTCGCTTGATCAAAAGTGACCAAAATGTGTAAATACGTAATGTATGTATAAAAAATATAATAATGTTCATTCAGAATATCTGATAACAATTTGTGACATTTAAAAAAAATTGATCATGAACAAGGATTTGAACCCCAGGTATTTGAACTACCATGAGCTATCCAGGTTATTCTTTGAATACCTATCCAAAAAGGATTTTTTTAATATACCATACTAAGCATAGTTGATCAGTCGGCTCTTAGTAGATAGTATCTAGGGTTTTTAAAGTAGATTTCCTCTTTCAAAATAAGTCTTCCGTTGCTATGATATCGAAATTTACATCATCAGTTTTCAGCCTATGGTCGAGTCACTTTATTAAAGATTCAAAAAATCTGATCTCAAGATTTTGATAAATGTCAACGATTCATGAGCTTCTGAAACCATTGTACCAATGGGGATAAAACATGGTCTCTAGAGTTTTTATAAAATTCCCCTGGGGGATTTTTAAAAATTAGATATTCAACCTTAGAATTAAGGGTGGTTTACTAAAGATCAAAACATTTATTTTCTCAAAATACAATTTATCAATTTTGATTAAATTTTGTGTCTAGGCACGGTTTAATATTACAAACATGGCAATTCTTGTTTTTCTAAGAATATGACTTTGAGGGTACTTTATATAAATGGAAATTTCCAATTTTGATCATAACTCTGCCACTATTTGAAATAAGAAATACCCTATCATTGTAAAGTTGTGATATTATTAAAAATAAAAAACTTTTATTTGAAATATATTTTTATAGAAGCAATAGTTTCCAAGCTATTAGCATTTCTTTGGATCTTTTTTAAAATTGAACTCGATTGTTATGCTCTTTGGTGGACAGAGAAGTTCCTCTTACCTCAATGTTTCTATACAAGTGTATATTATTTCAAATATGCTCTTTGGTGGAGTGTTTCTGCAACAATGTATATTATTTTGTTTCACAACACTCATGTTTTTTTAGTATATGGTTTTATTTTAAGATAAAGAAGAGAAAATTTGAGTGGTGCACCATACCATTTATTTTGTTTATTTCATCATGCATACACAACTTTGAGGGTACAAAGTTAATGATACCACCAATTTTTAGCTTTGACCTGACATTTTCTTATTTTGCAGTAAAAAATTCGCTTTTCTAGGCAAAACTTGCAAAGAATTTTTCAACACTCATCTTTCTTTCATTAAAAAATAGCCAAGTCTAAACAAGAAATTTGTTTATCCTTAAGAGTAATAAAAAAAAAGACTAAAGTTTGTAAATTCCAAACAAACTAAAGATAGGAAGCTAGAAATATAATTTAGTTTGCCTAAGTATTGTTTAGTTTTCTTCTTGATATTTTTTAATATTTGCCTTTTGTCACATTATGTCTGTTTCAAACATTTGTGTTACCAATGTACTTAGGTTGAAGGAAATATATTTACCAGGCAGAGGGATTTTTTTTATCTGAATGAAAAATTGTTAAATCGCATTTAAATCAACAAAATGGATTTGTATTTAAAAGGTCACGTAGTCAATATTGCATAACTATTTTGTTTTATTTCGTGAATGTATTATGAATTAAAAAATGCTACAATAAACTTAAAATAGTAGTTTTTTTAATGTTCTAGTAAGTTTGTAAAAACGCATCTCGCAAAATTTCTGTCTCTACAAATATAAGCCATTTTGAAGTTATTAAAATATAGTTTTTCTACTAAAATTACCATTACATGGTTGGTCCCCAAGAAATTAAAGTATTTGAAGCATTTATTACCCGAGAAACTCTAACACATTCAGTCTATATTTTTGAGTGTGCTTTCTTTATTTAGTAATCTATTTTGTGTACACTTTGGGGTAAACTCAAAGTCAGACTTAGTGTGCCTCAAGCGCAGCTAGATACCAGAATGGGATGGGCCCATTTCATATGTAAAACTGACCTAGTCCATTCAAGTCTAGGTAGGTGCCGTCTTGAGTTTGGTATCAAGGTGCACTAAGTTTGACTGTGAATTTGGCCCTTGGTTTTGATACACAAAAGTTGTATTTTCTCTTGTTGGTTACATGGACATGACCTGACTCACTGTGCTGGTGTCCATCAAGTGTGTTGTCACTAACCTCATGGTTGAGAGGATACTAAATTTCTGTAAAAACCATCAAAACAAAAGCAAACCTAAAACAAGCCGAACTCTTGATACCAACACCAATGTTTCTGCAGACCACTGCTAGACCAAGTGATATGAAAACAATATAATGCTAGTAGTTCTGTAAACAGTAGACCTCGCTTCCTCCATTAAAAGCATATTAAGAATATTATGTCATGTTCTTATTGTCAATAGTCTTAAGATTTTTCTTTGGATTTCAAGTTAAAATCTTTTATAATTACTTCTCAGATTTGAAGTTGAAATTTTCCTTGGTGATCAAGTTAAAAAGAAAATTAATATTACATTTAATATAGACCTATATTATATTCATAGAGAACTGTTGTTCACAAAGTCTAAGATGTTAGTCTCAAAATATATGCATAATTTTTAAATAACTATGCCCAAGGTGAGGAATGCCAAATCTATGGTATGTGTGCCACCCAGTGGCACGCGAACATGATTTGGGTGGCATATTGACATGAAAAGAATAAACATTGAATAAAACTTTTCCAAATGTGGTATAATTTTTTTAAGTCAATAATATTTCAAAAGCCATGTCATGTCACAATGAAATTTATTCTGAAAATTGAAACATGACACCTGGACGCAAGAATCGAACCCAGGACCTTTGGCTTAGTACGCCAATGCTCTAACCACTGAGCTATCCAGGAATCGTCCTGTGCCCAGTGTCATTCTTCACTCATATTTTAAGGCAGAGTCTGTGATGGACGTGAGGAAATTGTCAGCTACGAATCTGTAATTTTACTAAGACCACGAGCTATCAGATAATGTAGCCACCTTTGACTCGGTAGTTGGCTTATTGCTGCCACTTGTACAATTATTATAATTGTAAGGGATTGCATATTCAAGAATTAAATAGCCAAAGCTATTATTTATGCTTTTAATGAGAATTATACCATCTAGATACCATATTCTGAAAATTGAAATAAATTGATAATTGATTAAATATGCAATCCCTTACAATTATAATAATTGCACTATCGGCAGCATTAAGCCAACTACCGAGTCGAAGGTGGCTACATTATCTGATAGCTCGTGATCTTAATAAAATCACACTCTGGACGATTCCTGGATAGCTCAGTGGTTAAAGCATTAGCGTACTAAGCCAAAGGTCCCGGGTTTGATTCTCGTGTCCAGGTGTCATTTTTAAATTTTCAGAATATGATATCTAGATGGAGTAGTAATCTTCACTAAAAGCATAAATAATAACTTTGGCTATTTGATTCTTAAACAATGAACTTTGTCTAGTCAATGGCTATAAATCATCTTGGTTTATTCTGAAAGTCACCTTGTGTTCTGTTGAAGACAACAAGTTATGAACCATACTTAAATACCTTGGTTAGCAACATGAAACATGTTTTAAATTAATGTTTAATAGATTTTAACATGTGTATCAATTTGTCATTTTTTCAATGAAAGTGCTACTTTCAATGTATTTACTTGAAATTAATACTGTCTAAGACACATTGAGGACCATATTTAATAAATTTTCCTTCTTTAAAATCTAGACATTGTTAAAAATATTTTAAATTTTATTTTATTTATTCATTATTTTTCGTAATATTCAACAGGTTTTAATTTTTAGATACTCATTAAAAAAGGTAAATAAGAGGTAGAACACTAGGCTAGTTCAAAATCCAATTAGTCCTAATGTGGCACACTGTTCGCAAAGTTTCAGACAAAGATTAAGAAACTTCAACCCCATAAGGATTCACACCAACCAAGACTTACAGAGGTAATTGGAGACTGCTTTAAGGTGCAATACCTTACTGCCCACAGTCAAGTATCGAAGCCATCTTGTAGCAATGGTTATTACTTACTATTACTACCTTGGCTCTTGAGAGAAAAAAAAAAAAGAGTACATAATAATGATATAACTCTATAAGGAAAACCTCTTTTCGCTTTATGAGGTAATTGTATTATATTTGGAAGAAGGTATAGGAAAGGTGGATAGAAACATATAAAAGGGGGACAAACGAAATATGGCCTTTTCATTGTAAAGGCCATATTGTGTTTGTCCCCCTTTTATATGTTTCTAGCCACCTTTCCTATACCTTCTTCCAAATATAATAGAGTACATAATAAGTAATGGATAGGCACCTGGATAGCTCAATTGGTAAAACAGTAAAGAGTTAATTCCAAAGGTTCGTTTTCCAAACATACTAAACAATTATTTCTCTCCCATATTATACTTTGCTTCATTAATATTACAAAATACTGCTTGAATTAAAGAAAAGGCAAGCACATACAATAGGTAGTGCCTTTTAATTTCTGACAATTTTTTTTTTTTTTTCAAAATGTTTAGTCATTGGTTCTTACAAATTTCACAGTAACTTGATCTTCCTGTATAGCTTGTTTTCAATTTCACTGTAAAACATTGAATGCACAATTTGTCAATGATAACAAATCTTTCCAACAGTCATTCAAGAGCTATCTCAACACCAACTGTTACACTTTATTTCAACACTGATAAAGTTTTGCACGCACTAGACACAGCTTGAAGAACATTTTTAAGTAAAGTTTCCCCAACTAAAGGGTCACATTGACTTAAGTGATGTTTGGCACTTTCCACACACTGAAAACAAAGTTTTTAAATATTAAGTTTTCCAGTATCCCACTAAGAAAAATTAAAAAGGTTGAAAATGATCAGTAGAACTAAATAATGGAATTGAAACTAAAGCCATTAAGGCTCCCATTAAAGAATGAGTTGCAGAACAAATTGCAGAGAAGTATATAGCAAATCAAAATGACTTATCTTCTTTTTTTGCTTAGCCTCATTATTGCATACCACCCTAAGACTTTGTAAAAACAGAGAAACCAATATTTTTTATGTATATAATTTAAAAATAATTTATAGAAAAAAATATATATTTGGGTATTATTGAACAAAATTAGCGATAAAACACCTAAGTCTTAAAATATTAAAGATTTAAAAAAATATTATAATCTAAAACCGAGAACTTTGAAGTAACTATTACATAAAATAGATGTAATTTTATCATTAGTGATGATAGATAAACATAGCAATATTTTAATGTAAACTATATTTTTTTATTAGATAACTATTAAACCAAACTTCAATGTTATTTTATGATTGAATTTCAAAGATTTGCATACCACATTATAGGGTTTCTTTATATTTGCAGTTAAAGTCAATCACAGTAAATGTGACATAATGATGTGAATATATTATAATTAACTTTTTAAGGAAAACCTAATCAGATCTAACTACATAATTTTTCAGCATCTTTTACATTTTATCAATTTGTTCATTATTTCCCCACCCAATCCAATATTTTTGTTGGATATTAAATTATTATGACTAATTTTTTTTAAATTTATATTTTTCAAAATATTTGCTAAATCCTAAACACACACACATGAAAGAGATTGGTAAACAAAGATGAAAAGTATCAACAATATTAATAAAATTAGCTCTACCTACCTTGTCAGTATAACTAAGGTTTGAACTATACAACGAGCTGAAATCCACAACACCCATGTTACTATTCTCACTGAGACTGAAAATTTGTGCCATTTGCTTCATGAAAGTAGTGATAGAAAGTCCATACGACACCACATCAACCTTCAATCTAAATGGTGTTCCTAAGGAGCCAGCATCTTCATTCTTTTCCACAATCATACATCTGTAGGGCAAAACAATTTAGTCGTATTAATGTAACTACCCATTTTCCGGCGGATGACAATTAGTGTTTTGAGTAGATCCCAAATGAGGAGGGGTTCAAATCCCAAATAGTCAGATGACACAGGGGAATCAACTTAAGAAAGAGATGAGGACTTTAATAACAAGTGTGTGTGTGTGTGTGTGTGTGTGAGAGAGAGAGAGAGAGAGAGTGTGTGTGTGAGAGCATGTGTGTGAGAGAGCGCGAGTGTGTGAAAGAGAGTATGTGTGTGTGTGAGAGAGCGCGAGTGTGTGAAAGAGAGTGTATGTGTGTGTGTGAGAGAGAGAGAGAGAGGCTTCAAAACTTTGACTTTGTTTCAGTAAAAATATCAACTTTGGCTTGGCTCCAAAAAATATTTTGCATTCAACAATTATTATGAAACTTCCCCAATAAAAACATTCACAGCCAAAATACTCAATTTTTGATTAATTATTGTCAGGTTATGAGTTGTTATGTAGATTTTAAATAAGTTAAGCTTCACTAAAGTGGTATGGACATCTACAACGAATGATCAAAAGAAGGAAGGCAAGACAATACTGTGAAATGTAAATGGGACGAGAGCAGTTGGAAGACCAAGGATACGATGACTAGAGCAAGTTAAGAATAAACGTAAAAGAATGAAGATAAGATTGGGATACTACTCTAAATATGAACTGTACAAAGACAGGATGAGATGGAGAGCGCTCACTAACCACACCCGAGAAACTGGTGATGGTGGTGGTGGTGAAAAGTGAAATAATTGAGTTACAAGATGTGATAGTAACTTGTTTTATCAGATTAGGTTTAAATACTACAAAAAGGTTTAAAAAAACATTTTATTGGGGATCTTAGTGATTTAAAGTTAAACAAATAAGTGCAATAAAATATATTTTTAAGCATAAAACAATAAAAAATATATATTCAAACTGTGATTAGACTTCAAGAATATTTTATATATTCAATTCGAGTTTGCTTTGAAATTGAAAAAAGTGGACTTGGCACACCCCCAATAATAACTGTTTAGTGGTTATATTAATATATTATATGCATAATGAGGCTTTTGAGGAGCAAATTTATCACAATGAGAAACAATATTAGGAATAAATTTAGCCAGGCAAGGGTTGTGATACAGAGATGAGATAGTTTACTCTACATCCATCACTGTTTCCAAACTGTGGCCTTGGTCAGTTTTTTTATTCAAGCCATATATTTTACACTACTAGCTAGCTAGGCCAGTTGTAGCTTATTATGCCATATAATTTAACTTAAGACTAGAACAAACACAACCTCCAGTCCATGTCCGTTAATTCATCACTGTGAAAGAGTAAACCTAAGATAAGATAGTGTGGTCATCTACTGAAGATAGATAAGGAAAGAATCCCAAAGAGAATGATAGAAATTGAGTATGTAGGAGAAAAAACAGGAGGGAGACCAAGAGACAGGAGGAGAGGAGCAGATAGTATCAAGTGTATGAGTGACAGGAGAATAATGTAAACAAAGAAGGAATAATGGTATAAGGACAGAGGAAGATGTAAGCATTTAACTAAATTGACACAGCAACAGGCTGAAACAGTTGCTGCTGCCGATTAGATATAAATATAAGTTAGCACTCTTACTCCTTGACTGAGTAGCATTTGTTATAATAAAGAACCTTGCCTTGATACTTAAAGATACTGGGTTCAAATCCACACATCAGAAGCCATGGGAACCATTTTGCATAGCAAATGTTATCTTTGATGGTTTTTACTTTTTAGTGTTCTCTATTTTTTCTTGTGCCCTGTCCGTATTCCTAAGTCACCTAATTAATAAATGAGGATACACTAGTTACTACTTGAATCTCACTATCACAGACATTATAATCCATCAGCTGCGTGCTCCTTATTTAACTAGATATAATATCATACTCCCAGCAGGATGATAATCCAACACCACTCAAATTCAAAGCAAATGTACAAGTGTGTATTATTAACAGGGTGACAAAATAATCCTTAAAATTATATGCTTTATATTTCTTTTTATTGTTAATGCCATATTGGGTCATAGAATACTCACGAATATTGTTAAATATGGCATTAATAAAGTATTTGAAAAATGTGCACATGGTTTAGTAATCAGGTTCCACTTAATCATTTATTAACATCTTCCTAAATTGTTTGGAGCCTGTGGTCAGGTCAGTTCAGTAATATACCTCCCACCTTCCTCTATCCTTCCCCCATTTTTCCTCCTTTACTTGCTTTTATTCTTCTCCTCTCACTTGCACACCTTCTGTCAGCTGCTCCCATATCTTTGTTGGTCTCCCTTGAGGTATTTTTCTTAAATACTTGATTTTTTTTTAGCATCACATTTTACTACCCATTCAGGTTATACACTTAAGTACTTCTTACGTTAATGGGTTAGGGATTGGGAAGGTTGAATTTAGAGGAAGTGAATCTACATTTGTGTGCAGCAAGAGTGGAAAACCATTTAGGAACCCCCCCCAGTTCACTCGACCGAGATTCGAACCTCGATCTCCCCATCCTCGGGAGTTTGGTTCAACATGAAACGAGCTCTTTAGCTAACTACACCACTGAGGCGGGTTAATTATAATTAATCTTTATCATTCTCTTTGGTATTATCAACATTTCCATCCTTGTTACATGCCATACCATCTCAGTTTTGCTTCCTCTACTATTTCATGTACTTCCTGTACTCCCACTCTTTCCCAGATAAATTAATTCCCTATCCTGTTTTTCCTATAAGCCTATATGGAATTATTAACTCAATGGAAACAATTATTTTTTTATAATCGCTTATGGTTTAAATTAAGAGAGATATACTTACCTAAGTGATATTGGAATATAAATTTGTTTGGATAATACACCAAAAAAACACAAAGTCACATTTTTAAATACAAGCGTTCACTGTCACATACAGCTTCTCTTAGAAGAAGGCCCTGCCTTCTATAAAATACATATATGGTAGAGGAATGTGGCTGATTTGAATGCATATTCCTTGATGGATCTGATATGAACAAGTAAACATGTTTGAGACATTATTAACATTCTAAAAACAAACCAATTATTTACTAATATTTTCAAGCACAGTGAGTTATATCTGAGCCAAGCAAGTGATAGACTCACCTGTATTCTGATGCTAATGTTCTGCTTGTGGGACAGTATGGAGAGATAATAAAGCTGACAAAGGCAACAGAAGACTTGCAAAGCCAGGACTGCATGTTGCTCTGTGTGTCCAAATCTTGCACTGAAGGGTTGGGAAAGAACTTGGGGTGGGAGTGATACCAGCCTACTACTTCTAGGTCTTCAGCATGTAGCTTCTCACTAGCTTCAGTCTGGGAAACTAAACAACAATTTAACCACATTGAAACAGGCTTATGATTATATTTTATTAAGTATGATTTACTTCTTTTTCATCATATTTTTTGCTTTGTTTTGTATGTCAATTATTGTACTTTTATATGTTCTCTTCTGTCATCTAATTCTTAACTCAAATTTGTTCTCCTTATTATAGTAGAAGGTATATTCCAATTTTGAGCTTAGAGCTAAGGTTTAAATAAGGAGCTCAATTGATATTTGGGTAGAGAGAGACTTTCTGTATGGCTAGTAGAACATAAATAGCTCAGTTCAAAAGTGTACAGTACAATGTCCATCTTAAAAAGTAATTTAATAATTTTTTCATACACTATTTAAAATATCCAATACCTTAGCTCAATCAGTAGCGTGTCTGAGCTAAGAGTCCTGGGTTCGATTCCTGGCATGGCCGAAAAATGTATCTTTGGTGAAATGTAGGTTTACCCTTTAACAGTGATGAATTAACGGCAAGGGACTAGATATTGTGCCTGTCCTAGTCTTAAGTTAGATTATATGGCATATGAAACTACAACAAGTGTTACAAGCCAACAGTAAAAAATATGTATGGCTTAAATAGAAAACTGAGCCAGGCCATAAGCTGAAAACAGTAATGAATGTATGTAAACAATATTAACAGATAATTTAATAATTGATATAGTATAAATACAACATTATATCCATCTACCAAGAATAAAGACACAAATGCGAGCACGCAACTGCAGAATCCAAGCTTAGGCCTTTTTAAAAAAATCAAGAAGCAGGTTAAAGTATCTAAATGACCATGAACAACCTTTAAGGGCCGGTCTTATGACTCCTAGATAAATATTAATCTGGTAGATAGATATTTCTATCTGGTGGATAAGTTAAAAGTGTGTCTCATGCCAGATAGCATTTATCTGCCGGATAAAATGTATTTATCCATCACATTTTTATCAGGAGGTTTAAGTACCTGATAACTTTTATCTGGAAGTTAAAATGTTGTTGCCATAGTGACGCATTGTTTTTAATGAGGTTTCGCCAATCAGAATCTGTTTTTAGTTTAAAATCTTAGTTCACGTGTTTGGTAAGCAGAGGCCCAGGCTATAACTATATAAAGTTAGAACATTTAATTCCCTTTTATATAAACTGAAAGGCTATTTGTAGAATTATAATTATATAAGAACAAATTATTTAAATGTGAGCACAATAAATAAAATTTTGCTAACGTTGTATCCAACTATTGCCCAGGTAATGCCATCTGTTTCCTCGCACTCGTTTAGCTGCCATTATTTAAAAATTGTTGAGTATTCTCACCACTCACTAGGTTGTAGAGCTATCAGCAGGGCTTATATGCATGCGTGCACCAGTAAATACAGTACCAACCTTTCGTGTTCTGAATAAAAATATATTTATCCTACAGATAGCTATCTGGAAGATAAATTCAGTCCATTAGATGCGTAAAACATTAAAGTGACATAACTTTTATCTGATAGATAACTTTAACCTCCCAATAGCAATATTCATCCAGTAGTCATAAGACCGGCCCTAAGCCATGCTGCCACAGTCCAGTCTGTGTTTTACTCTTTTCTGCTGGAGAAGGGGATTGATATACCCTGAAAATTAAATAATTATGTTTTTTGTTGTTTTTTAAATCATGAACTTTGTGGCCTACAGTTTTCTGGTAAATGTGTAGGCCTTGCCCTTCTATCCTCCTTTCAATATCTAATTTAATACAACCGTTTGACACCATTTTCCCTTTATTTGCAAATACATTATAATAAAATAGATTAAAAAATGCATAGTAAATTGCTGTAAAAATAAGTTTTCTTATAAAAAATAAAGTACAATTTTCATAGGAAAAGGCTTTTAGATAATAAAAACATTTTTATGGTCAACATTTATAATATTTCACTATATTAATAGTGTTATTGTATAAGATTGTATTCCCAAAAGTAACGCACAATGTGCTTGTGTTCCCCACCAAGAGAATGGAATGCTTTGTTCTGCGCACAGATTTGTAGCTTGAAGTTCCCTCTTCATACACGTATGCACAAAACAAAGCTAGGGATAGAACGTGTCTGATTATATCCATTTTAAAATGGATAAGAATGTCGGCTTCAAATAAGTCACACATTTGGAACAAAGCTCCTTTATTAAAATTGAAACATTAAGTGGTCGTACGCCAACTGAAATGTATGCAGCATGTGTGGAGACAAAGTGAATCAAAGCACAATTTCACGTTAGTCCCAAAGGCTTCATGTAGGTCAAACTAGCATTGAAGACAAACACATGGGAAGGCCGAGACAAACAAAACTTCAGTGGAAATAATCACAATTTTGGAGGAAGACTGAAGGTAAGTTCCACATCTCCTGTCACCTGAGTAGCGAGCAACATGAAAATAAATTGTGACACAGCTACTCACAGACTACCAATGAGAGGGTGAGGTGTTCCTCAAACGTATTGTGGCTATTGATGAAATATGGATTCATGATTTTGAGCCAGAGCTGAAGTCATAATCAGCTGAGTGGAGGCATCAATCATCCCACATTCCACTAAATGTCAGCAGCCAAAAGAAAAACAAATAATTATGTCATAAGATTAGAAAATATTATGCAAACTCTCTACATGGAAAATGGTGTCTAAACATTCGAAAAAAAAGGCCTCAATTGCTGGATGCTGGTGTGGTGATATTGCATGACAACACACGGCCATACGAGTCAAGCTGTAAAGACTGTTTTAGAGAAATTCGAATGAACCGAGCTTCCCCGCCCAGCCTATAGTCCTGACATGAGTCCTCCCAATTTAGATGTGTTCCTTAAGCTTGAAGTACTTTTATGGGGTCAACGTTTGTTGTTGTTGGATGAGGTGAGTAAAGCCATAACCCAAAGGATCAGACACCCAAGCTTGAATGATGAATTAAATGGCATCAAAAAACAATCAGAACACATTGAGACAACGTCATCAGACATAAAGGATAATACATTGAAGGGTTTTAATGAACCATTTAGTATTTAATTTTTGCATGAAATAAGTTTTGCATTACTTTTGGGAGAGTCGTCATAGGTAATGAACTGATATTATCTATCAAAAAACCCAACAGCATTAGTATGATCTGATGTATGAATAAATGAAACTAGATTTAGTAGCTTTCTTAGGTGATAGATAAGTTTCTTCCTTTGAAAATTGTATTGTAGTTATCAACATTTAAACATGTATGAGTTTTACCTGGGCACATGTCACAATGTACACCACTACTGTTGCTTTTACAAGGCTGACTGCGAGTAATCCGAAGTACTGCACCTTCTTCATAGTATCTACCCCCCAACAGACCAATAACTTCAGAGTGGAAAGCGTGGGAATGCAGGTCCATTACTAGTAGTGCTTCCACATGGAGCTCCACTGAAAAGGGGGCCTGAAGAGAGAGGGAGATATTATGATTACAAAGAGTATAAATAAAAAAAATTCAATTTCGGAGTGGCCACTCTAACTCTAGAATAAAATTACAGTGTAATTCTTGGATTTCCTGGCAAAATATTTTTTTAAATATATTTTACGGATTTTTTTAAAATGCTGTTTCTCAGTCTGTTAGACTTTGCAACAATGTTTCAAATGAGAATATTTTGTAAAAGGTGTGTTGAACTTACACTAAATTTAAGTACCTGAGCAAGTGTACAGCCTAATAAAGCTTTAAAGATGGATGGAGTAGAGCTGAGAAAAGAACAGAATATAAAATATCTTAGAAGCGTGATTAAGGAGAAAGGTGGAAGTAGAGAAGATTTAATTAGAAGAAAACACCAGGGAGAGTTGTTCTATAGGTGTGTAAAAGACCTGCTATGAAAAAGAACAATACCCTTGAAGTGTAAGGAAGTTTTGTACAGGGCATACTTTGTAACCATTGTTACATATGCAGCAGAAACATGGACAATGAATGCGAGAGAAACTGGAAACGTGGAAGCCATGGGAATGAAGTTTGTGAAGAACATGTTAGCTGTCACAAGGAGAAACAAGATTAGGAATGAAGTTATCCAAGAAAGAGTAAAAAAAAGTATATGATATAGTAGAGGAAGCAAGAATGAGATGGTATGGGCATGTAATGAGAATAGAAAAAGATGCTATGTTGTGAACACCATCATCCGAATGGTCTGCTAGAAATCACCAATCGGCTAATTCCTAAATGCTGAGTGGATAAGGAAGAAAGTTTACAGAACAGTAAGAAACTATATAAACTCTGCAACTTTATATGTATTTGTTATTTTATTGGCAAGGGCTGTGGACACTATTTTTGTATATAACAAGGTCTCATCGGAGCAAAATTCGAACACTTGCTTGCTGCCTTGGACCGACGACATGATACTTCCTGGATTCTGCATGTAAGATATACATAAAGCGAAAAGAAGTTTTCCTTATAGAGTTATACAAAGCAGTATGGGACAGGAAAGACTTGGCAGTTTAGCTTTGATCTTAATTGAGAATGATCGAGATCAAAAAATTAACTTCGACAAAGTAATCAGTGACTTTGCTTCTAGAAAAGTTAGGAAACACAGATTGATGTAATCCAGGCAATGAGTCAATTGAAACTGTGTAGACTCACTGTGTACAATCTGTAACTAGAATGTATGAATAAGGTTTTAAATTTTAAGTACAATTTGCTAGTGTATTTAGTATTTACATTGTGCTGTTTTTTAACTTTTATTATTTATTAATTTATCACTATTCACTTTAATCATAAGCCTTTAAGCCTGCCAATACACCATACAGCATGCTATTTTAATTCTGTTATTGATATTTCTGTCAATCTTAGTATTCAACAGTGTGTTGTAGTATTATTGTATTATGTATGTAATTGCATTGGCCCAGTGTAAATGTAAAGAATAATTTCAATTTAACTTTATAACTATTTTACCTTAAGGCTACCTTAAGTCATATTGAATGATTTTATACTAAATTCAGTATAAACTTCACCGGATCAAAAACATCCAATAACTAACAACACACATTAACATGACTTATTAAAAGAAAATGGGAATGTGGGATTTAGAGGTGGGAGGGAAAAAAATAAAAAAGGAGGGCCCCATTATTATCTGTTACCCAAGCCTATAGTTACAGCTCTGAGGTTGGCCCTTAAAAGGAGTAACTTTGGTGTGTTATCTTTTGATAGGGGCTTCTCCCCTATTTAGAAGTTGGCACTTCTTGCCATACTTAACTATTGCTTGTTTATACAGGATTTTTCCTTTTTCTCATTATTCGAGTTTGGTAAATGGAGTTTGGCCCTCAAAAGGTCCAAAGTAACTTTTGTGTGTTATATCTTTTGATTGGGGCTTCTCCCCTATTTAGAAGTTAGCACTTCTTACCATACTTAATTATTGCTTGCTTATAATGGGACTTCAACCTGCTCCCCATTAGTTAAACCAAGTTTAAGAGGTCGCGGTTGGCCCTTCAAAGGGCCCAGCTAACTGAAAGTCTTTTTGTGGCCATTTTCCTTTATTTTAATGTACATTATATATTTTGTTGCTGACTTTTTGGTCTGGGTTGTCAACCTTATGACATGTTACAGGATCATGTGCCCTTTAGTATATTGTAGTAACTTCTCAGCATAGCCAATACCACTTCTGAGTTTGTTTCTTTGTTGGTGAATAAATACTTTTTGCTTATTTCTGTCTGCACTCATTTATTTGTACCAGTTTGTTGCTTGGTTGTAGGCGACACTAGCGCTACCAGATAACAAAGAGAGGATGTCAAAGAAAATGTTGGAAATTAAGTATGTCGAAAAAAGACAACAAGGGAGGCCAAGAAAGAGATGGGAGGAGCAGATAACAGAAAGTGTTTCAAGTGCAAGGAGAAAAATGGACGAGATTAAAGGAAGAAGACAGGTGAAAGAATAAAGGAAAATGAAGGCATTTTACTAAACTGACACGGCCATAGAATGGAAACAGATGGTGATGATGATGGGTTTAAATATTGCCACGACAGATGGAAGTTTGGGGGAGTAACATACTCACTGGTTTATCATCAGAGAATTTATTGCAATATATTAGTTTGATGAGTTCTGCCTTCTGACTCCGCAGTTTCTCAACCCTTGGCTTATCCTCTGTAACTATGATTGTGTCAACCACACGACCATCTGCACTGTGTTTGGTGGTGTAGCCCCCCTCTCCATCCAGTGGATCCCAAAAATCCTGCAACACAACAAAGTCACTACCGGAGTCACAATAGAAACAGCATTTCACTAACTTTATAGTCACTGCTTTTTTTTTCTAACCTGCAATTATATTAGATTATTCTTTCCCAAAATGAAAATCTAATTTATAAAAATCTAATTGATATAAAATTGTGTTATATATTCGAATAAACATACAAAGATTTCTAAAAAACAGGCTTGTGCAGGATATTTTAACTTTGGGAAATTTTTGGGCAGGAAGTAATAATCTTCTGCAAGAAAGAAATGGGATAGAAATTTAAAGTAATTTCCCACTTTAGACTTATATTTATTGTTCAGATTTATAATTTTAATCTAAATTTATTCTAACCATTCATTAAAAAACAAAATTGATCAAAAAATTAGAAGCTTGTAGATTATCAGAAAGGGATCCCATTCATTTTATAGTTTTAATAAAGTTAAAATTTGCCAAATAAAAAAATCTATTTTTTTTTCTAACGAGTTTTGAGTAAGGTAACAGAAAACCTAGTCCTAATGCAATCTATTATAATAACTTGTGTATTTTTAATCATGAATATTTTGTATGAATATAACTAGATTCTAAAAATGGATTTTAAGATTGACTAAAAACTAAAAAGTTCTTAATTACAAAATTCATGGCCTGACTTTTAATAATTACAACAATTTTAACACGCAATTACAGCAGAAATTTAAACAAAAATTAGACCAAATATGCAATAAAAATTGACTAGTGAGAAAATTTTAAGAATTTAAAAATAAAAATGATCAACATAATATGTAAAAAATTGAATTGTATCCATACAAACTTTTTAATTTAACAATAAATGATGAATTTTAATGAAAATAGATATTAATTTATTGATACACATTACACAAGTTAAAAGTGTAGCATTAAGGCATGTCAAAAGCAGACGCTATTTGGCTACATGTAGATTTAAATGTCATACTTTATAAACAATAAATGTGGATAAAAAGTTAAAAAAATACTAATACAAAATACAAATGTATAGTTGTAAAGGTCAAGGAATAAAATTGAAAGAATAGCTAATCATGATATATAAAGTTTTTAGAATTAGGATTTGTTTTCTTGATTTGATGTAAAATTATTATTATTATTATTAGCACCGCGTCTTACTACCCGTTCGGGTTATACGCACTTACGCTAATGTGTAATGGTAGGGTGATTGTGAGATGAAATGGAGGACCTACAGTTTAACGTGGAATCCGAACCACGGTGGAGGCCTGGCATTCCTCACATTCACAAGTTGTGATTAATACACATCTTGTCAGAGGTGAAGGAAGGGTTTGGAAATCAGTTGATGTAAAAAGATGTGTAATTTCCAAGTCTTATTTGATATGTACTCCCTTGTTCCTTGTTGTCAAAGTTGGTAAAAGACCAGCTGTTGAATTTAATTCGACATTTTTCGGTATTTGAATACCATTTTCAGGCATACTAAATGAAAAAATAAAGGAAGATTAGATTTAATTATATATATATATAAATTAAGTTAAATAAAATAGTAATGAAATTGGGATGTAAAAAAGTTGATAGAATTAGATTAATATAAATACAATTCTATCAACATTTTTAAATTTTTAAGTTAAACTAAGTGAAAAAAACAGTGACTCAATGTATGTGTAGCAATTTAGAAGTTTCAACATTCACAGGGTCAAAATATTTTCAATTTTAAAATTGATATAGCTGAACTAATGTATTTCTTTGATGGACAACTATATACACTTTGTGTTGGTGATGAATAAGATATCATCTTACCAGGCAGTTTTTTTTCTTGCGTTGCCTCATGCCTTCAGTGCGAGCTTGCTTTATTGCCATCAGCTGCTCCATGCTTGGCTTGTCTTTAACTGGTGGCTGACTCACCACTGTGGCAGAATTAGGCGAGAAGAACAAAGGCCGAATGTATCTCACTTGTTCTGAACAGGATAAAGTCATCAACACACCATGAGTAAACAAAGTACTCAAAAGAGGGTAGAAAATAAAAACATACAGTAGCTAAAAAAAATGACATGGGTTATAAAAACATAAATGTCAAGGTCAAAAAAGTAAGGAAACAGCACTTAGTGGCCTAACTTCAAACCTTGACACCCAGGATCAATGACATGTTTAGGGATTAATGTTGTGTAAAGCTTTGAGATTACAACATTACATTCTTTATTATAATCCATTCATTAGAGCATTCATATTCAGTTAAGTGTTATATTAATGGTCTGGGACGTGGTTGTTGAGTTCATTCTATAATTATAATTAGTTCTGAACCACTAATAAACGGTATTGGAGCTCTAAAAATATTTCACCTGAAAAATTGAGATTTTTATTTTAACGATTTGACTCCCAAATCAGAAATATTCTCAGATCCTGAAATCTCAAATTTCCTTAAGGATTCGAGAGTTCATGTCTAAGCACCATTAAAATTAATAAAAATTAAAATAATAATAATAATAACAAGCTCTTTTTTGAGGACTCTATCTCACTCACAGTAAGAAATGGTAATAGTTTTAAAAACTAAGCTTTTTCTTAATGAACATTTAACTTTTTAAGGAAAACTTATTTTCATTATTATTAGTATCACGTCTAACTACCCGTTCGGGTTGTACACACTTACGCTAATGTGTAATGGTAGAGTGATTGTGAGATGAAATGTAGGACCTACGGTTTAACGTGGGATCCAAACCACGGTGGAGGCCTGGCACAGGGGTGCAGAATGTGTGCAAAGCTCCAATATTTCCCCAGAACATAACATTTTCATAAACAAATTTCCCCAAAAAACCATAGCACTCAAAATAAAACATTGAATATATGATAGAGGTTGAAGGGAATAAGGATTATTACCTACTACAAAGTTTGGAAAATTCGCTATTTACGATCGTGAGTTTTTCCTGATCACATAATTTATGTTTTACTAAACGTGTAATCTCCCTTTATCCTTACGTCTAAGGTTTTCTTAGGGATTTTTTTTAGATATGTGATATTCGAGCTTATCACATCTGCCACACCATTCACAATAAGCCTTGTTTGCTCTTAAAAGTCGACATAATAAACATTTGTTTCACTAAGCCATCTAGTTTTTTATAAACATTTGTCTATTTTACGATGTACAAACCTTAAAAGGTTCATTAAAACAACAATTTCATGGCTACACAATTATTACAACATGTATGTAACGAGTTTGAATAAACTTTGCGCACATTGCCATGTAATTAGGACACAATATAAGGGTGACTGAATTCAAACTAGAACAAAACATCACTCACCCTTCGTTACCCCCCACCGCCTGCCTGCCAAAGCTACCAAACACCCATGGCAGGATAGGTGACTAATAACTCATCATTCAATCATGCCATTAGCCGGGTTGAATTATTAAATTTTTCCTTTGCCCCTTATCTCAACCTCTGACTTTTTAGTTAGAACTCTGACACACTATCTTAGCCCCTAAACAGCGCAACTCTTTGTGCTCACACCGGCAATACCTCAACATTACCTCGCTATTGCACATACTGATAATGTCGGTGTTGAATGTTATCTGCCTTTGTTTTTAATACAAATGAAACTACCATATCAGAACCAGAATGTACTAAAATCGTCAACAAAATTGTTGGACTTTTCCCCGCCCCAAATTTTCCCAGGAGTGCTTTAATTTCCTCCCAACCTCATTTGCGCGTTCGGACATATTCTGCACTCCTGGCCTGGCATTCCACACATCCACTAGTTGTGACAACTGAAGTTTCCAACCTATTCAACAACTAATTTTATATATATTTAATATTAATATGTCGATAAAGTGAAAAAATCCCATTTATTGGATTTTAACACTTGCATTAGGTTCAAATTATAACCAAATATGCAAAACTATAGTTTTTCTATGAAATATCAAAATATGACAAAAGTTATTTACAAAAAATTAGCAGCACTGAGGTAATCGGCAAGAAATGATGATTGAATATACTAAATATACATAAAATTTAGGTTTGATTCGAACATAAAAGAGAAACTCACCACACCCAAAATTAATTGCACCAATTTGTTCTAGGTAAGAATGGACACGCCCAATGCAATTAACATCTCCGCAGTTTTTGAGACCCAGCCTCACAGAAGTCTTGGTGACATACATGGGTTTGCTTTGAGACCAGGACTCTATGATGTGGTTGCGAATCTAAAGCAATTAAATATTAGTTGACAGATGAGAATAGGTTGATAATTAAAGAAAAACATTTTGAAAACAGACATGTCCAAAGGTTGTTTCGAAGATTTATTGTGAAAAAATATCATTTAGTCAGTCCTTGACTTGCATACAACCCATAGTCTTACATAACATCGGTATAAGCGTTTTGAGCTATCTGGTAGTCAATATTTCAATCTATTAGACAGTGACTCTGCCGTTCAGCTTTTTAACTAGTTCTGTGTCTGTGGAGTTATTTTAGTGGTTGTTTTTATCACCACGTTAGGTTGTACACATATATGACAACTACTCTAGTGGGGTAGGGATGAGGAAGGAAGTATTTTAGAGGTAGCATACCGATACCTGCATTCACGTGGAAGGCAAGAGGGGAAACCATTTAGGAAAAACTACCGACTCTGTTCTTACGAGTTTTTCCACATACATTTCTTAGATATCTCATTCCATCTAGATTCACCTTACTCTTGTGTTTCCCCTGACAAAGCCACGCTTCATATCCATATAACAATGTTGGCATTAACACACTTTTATAATATGTTGCCATCGTCGCCTGTTTCAATACTACTTCATTTTTGGCAACAGTCCACATACATCCAAATACTCTCCCAGATAAATTTACCTGTTTGTCAATTTCACCATCTACCCTTCCATCTTTACAGAAATTTTACCTGAATACACAAAATCACAGACTTGTTCTAACATTTTTCCATTTATACTAAGCTTACACTTTATTGATCCGTCCTTATCAAAAACGATCATCTTAATTTTGGAGACATTTATACGATGATCCATTATGCCTGTTGCTACATTAAAAGATTTAATGCATTCTGTAAGTCACTTTCATTCTCAGCCATTAATACGGCATCATCTGTATATAACAGCCCTCTCATATTAACATTGCCCATTTGTACACCAACCGCGTCCTTGTAAGCATCCCTCATACACTTATCCATAACATTAACCAACCATGGATACATAGCACAGCATTGTTTAACACACTGTTCAAGGTCAAAACATCCGTTCAAAGCCCCATCAACCTTAACACATTTTTTACTTCCATCATACACCACCATAATTGAATTTACTAACCATGCATTCACACCATACTCGCTATGAAAATTCTATAACATACTCCTAATTTGCCCACCTTACGCTTTCTCCAGATCAACAACGCACAATAAGCTTTCTGCCTTACTGCCATACATTTCTCACTTGCTGCAATGCAAATATCTGGTCCATGAAATATCTACCTGGCGCGAAACCACATTAAACACCCCAAATCTTTTCCGCAGTTTTTTCATGCACCCTCTGTGCCGAGTTCCCCGGCACTTATCTTTGGGACCGCGCGCAGCGTGGTTTGCCTGTTCCCCCTTCCTCTTCTTGCCTCGCGCAGTTGGCTACACACGGCCTCGTCGCACCTGGCGCGTCGGGTTGTGTGGCTCCTCCACTCACTCTGGTTTTGGACTCACATCCATGCGGGTCGACTGTTCACGAGCCGTTGGCTCTCGGTTCTGGGCTTGTTGGGAGTAAGTTAGGGTCACTGAGATGTTATCCAGCGCGGGAATGGAGACGAGGTTTACCTCTTAAGTACAGTTGTGTAACCGAACCAACCAAGGGATAGAATTAGAGTCCTGAATAAAGACTTGGGTGACAACATCCTCAGTGACTTTCTTCGTACAACCCCTGCATAACGACTTGTTTTCTCACGCCCCAAGTCTAGTGCGCGAATCCCTACTATCAACATCGGTGAAAACGAGGGCTGACACATTGTCGCCCACAGCGTTGGAAGGGTCCACGAGAGGTGTGGCACACCTCTCAATTAGAACTCTTTAAAAAACTTTGCCTGGAATACTCAACAAAATAAGTGACCTATAATTCTTATATTCACTCATAATGCCTTTGCCTGTGTATAAAGGAACAATGATTGCATTCTTCCAGTCATTAGGAATATTCAAAATCCCAGCACAAAGAGTGAATAACTCTCAAAATCTGACCCCCACACTTAAGCATTTCACTTGGGATCCCATTTACAGCCACAGCTCTGCCATTTTTTAACACTTTCATAGCTTTTAACACTTGAGTCTCATTAATTCTTTCACTCATTATAACTTTTTCCTTATTTTCTTTTACTTTCTCTGTGTTTTCATCATAGAATTTCTCAAAATACTCCCTCCACCACTTCCAGAGCAGCTTATTATTCCCTTCAAAATCATTCTTTCCTTCCCCTTTTAATCTCAAATGCTTATTTGTAAAAATGACCACATTTTTATAATATATAGCTTAGAGGCTTCCTCATTGTTAAACATTAAATATCGTTCACTATCAAATCTAAGTGTTATTTATTTCACCTACCTTCAAGTAACGTTTGGGTGTCTTTGCTGGCCTTCCTTCAAAAAACTCTGAATGTATAAATCTTTCTTCCTCGGATATCGTACCTGGATCAATTAAATGTTCTTCTGTCGGCACTGGTAAGTTGAATGGGTTATCTGTATCACTTTGACTGCACATAATTGAGTTTGTGTCAAATACCTTACTCTCAAATTCATCCTCTTCTTTTGTGTCATTAGTGCAGCTAACCGAGTGGTTATAAGGCATGATTAAATTTTCCGTTTCGATTTCCTCCTTTACAGCATGTTCAAATTTTATATTACTATAACTAGTATATTTCAAATCATCACCGTTCACTATGTCACAGCTAGGAATATTTTCCAATGTCTTGTAAGTGTCTGTGACTGAGTCTACTTCTGCTTTTAAAGGTTGGCTAGATGTTAAACAAAGCTCTTTCTTAATGGAAGCATAGTTTTCATCTGTGTCATCAATCTCAATTTCTTCATCTTCATCCAAATCTGATGTACTCTCTTTCTGGAGTCTCACCTAAAATGAAAATATAATGGTTGTGTGAGTTTGAATTAAATTTATGTAATTGTTTTAAAGAACATTGCTCAAAACATTAGAGGCCAAACAAACAAAATATATTCAAAAAATTTGTAAGAAATACAATTGAGAATTGGAAGTAAATATATGTTTATTTAGCACTGCGTCTTACAACTTGTTCGAGTTATATGCTTAAGTACTAATTAAGTTAATGGATAAGTAATTGGTAAGGTTGAATTTAGAGGCAGTGACCCCACATTTGCATGGAGGGAGAGTGAAAAACCAGTTTGGGAAACCACCCCCAGTTCACCTGAACAAGATTTGAACCTCGAGCTCCCCATCCTCGGCAGTCTAGTTCAACACGAAACTAGCATGTTAGCCAACTACGTCACCGAGGCGGGTAAGTAAATAAACAGACAATATGTGAAAATACTAGAGGTCTGTGATTAGGTTAATTATGAGCTTATTTCCTTACCTTTAAAAAAAGCTTGGGTCTGAATTTGAAATCCTTATATGTTCATAAAATTCAAGCTTGTTGTATTAGGCTGGTTCTAGATTTTGTTTGGTTATGAATGACTTATTGTTTATACTTTTAATAGTGTGGATATTGTTTATAAAATGTGCTGTGGTGGAATGATATTCTGTAAGAATATTAATGCTATTGTTATTTAAAAATCATGTTTTATTTTATTTTCAAATATGTGATTGTGATTTTTTTTATGTTTATAATTATTTTATTTTTATTTAAATACATCTGTTACTGTTTTCAGCCTGTGGCTTGAGTCAATTTCTTATTCAAGTTTTAAATTAGGAGGGATAGCCAGCACAATTACCTAGGTGATACTGGAGTATAAATTGTTTAGATATAACACTAAAAACCACACAAGTTTTATTAATAAAATGAACTAGTGCCTAATGGCTTGGAACTGTATAGAAACACTGTAAAATAATGGAAAGTAATTGATATTGAAGGAAGCCAACATGAATGGAGAGTTAGGTTAGGCCTAGATACAGAGTAGTGTATTTGTTTCTATCTAAACTATCCTTTCATGTTATGAAAAAGGTGTATTGAATGCAAGCTCAGCAAGACATGTGGGAGCATTCTAAGCTGAGCTCAACTTAGAATGAAAATATTTGAGCTCACAGGCTCCTAGAAAATGCATGTAATCAAAGGGTAAAATGTATTTAAAAACAGTTTGATAAAAATGTAATGCCTAAATGGTTTTATGCATTGAAAGCACCGAACAAAATGTAATTGTTTAGATTTGCAAGTTAGACAAAGGCTACAAGCTGAGGGGATGATATTGAAAACAATAAAGATTATTTTTAGCACTGCCTCTTACTTCCTGTCCAGGTTATATGTTTGTGTACTAATCATGCTAATGTGTACAGGGTTAGGAAGGTTTAATTTAGAGGAAGTGTACTTACATTTGCATGAAGAGAGAGTGGAAAACCACTTAGAAAAACCACCATTGGTACACCCGAATAAGATTTGAACCTTGATTCCCCATTATGCCGGAATCACGGTCAACTTAAGGTTAACTTAACATAAGAAATGTCCTGGGAGGTCTTTTACTTTAAGTGAACTTTGATTGAAGAGCATCACGTGATCTAGCCAGCCAATCATTATGCAAGTGACGTCAACAGGGCTATTTAGTAATTCATTTGTTGGTTTTAAGATCAAGGTCTACTCTTTAGCTTATGTTCTAGTGATCAGACATTGAAACAAAGCAATTAAACTAAAATAGGAAAGCTAAATTTATCAAAAAGGTTTAATAATATATATTTATGATATCGACTGCGAACTGTAAACATTCACAGATCATCATTTTACAAATAATACAAATCAAATATCATACTTGAGAATGCAGATGTTTGGCTCAAGTTGTTAAGTTAAGTTACATCGTGATCCCACATCTGTTTTCTTAGGTTAAGTTAACTTTAGGTGAACATTAGGTTAAGTTAACTTTAGGTGAACATTAGGTTAAGTTAACTTTAAGTGAATGTTACGTTAAGTGAACATTACGTTAACATTAGGTTGATCGTGATCCCAACATTATCAGAAAACTAGTCTAGTGCGAGAGCGACACTTTAGAATATGTGGCCACTGAAGAAGGTAAGACTAATTTAGCAATTAATAATTTTGGTCATGTGTTTAAAATAGTATGAACAATGTATGAATATTAGAACTGAGTCTAAGATAGAAAATAAGATTGAGAGACACACTAGAGCTTGATTAGAAATTTCAAAATGCATATAAGAAAATCATAACATTTTAACTTTTAAAGAAAATAAAACATAACAACTGAGAGTTAGTTACCTAAGGATATTTACAGGTGATAACTTTCGAAAATTACACAAAACCATATTTTGTCATCAAACACAGTGCTCAGCTGGTTAATAGTTTAAAATCATAACCAAACAACACAAACTTTTAAAACTATCTGAAATAAAATAAGAATTGTTGAAATTTGTGTGATTAAAAAGAAGCTAAGAAAATTTACTGTTGTTGCTCAATTCCTCGACTTGATAAGTATTGATTCTATCGGAAATCTTTATTAGGGATGTGAAACACAAAAATAAACTTCTAATAATGTGGTTTTTGTTACCTTTATGTTTGTTCCTATTCATTCCTTTATTCACTTCCATATGTAAATTTTATGTTATTTATAAAACAAATACATCCTTTTCATTCAATTCCTATGTTTTTCCTTTATGTCATTAATTTATTTTATATTTCATGTCATTCTTTACCAACTTCATTTTCCCCCTGTTTTTTCATTTTTTTTAAACTAGGAGGTTTGGTTGCATGTTTTCATGCTCTCATAAATAATTTAAATTATTATAGATAAAATAATTAAGACTAACAATATTACAGAGCATGGTGAGCTAGATGCTAGAATAATGATAATGATACAATTCAAACTTTGTTAGTTTAGTATCTTACCACTTCTTCTCCTGTGGATAGCAAGACACCCTTTTTACAGCCTGCCATTGTTAGAGATTCTTCCTCACTACTTTCAGCCATTTTATTGATATACCAACGAGCTGGCGTTGTAGAGTGTCCACTGTTACTCTTACCACAGGGGCGTCCGCGTGGTCTCTTACGCTTCGTTGCTAAAACTTTCTTCACCACCTCCCGGCGACGCAATCCTTTCTTCTTCGCCCTAGAACTATAACAATCAACCTTGGTTTCTATATATAAAAAAGTACTCCATGGATGGCGTAAACCCTCGATCCACTTATACCGACCGAGCAGCTGCCACCGTTAAGTTACGATAGTGCTACCATTTGCGGATAGAGGGTGTCATGTGGTCACCACAACAAGCCCTCTGAACATTAATTTCAGTTTTCTAGTCTGGAGCCGCTACTTATTTATTCAACTAGCTCCTCATTTATCTCCATGAGGTTGAGTTTGACCCTGTTATAGGCCCACTGGTTCACAGAAATTGGAAGTGTCAAGGATGGAGTCCATGACCTCTGGATATATATGAACTGACTGCCTTTGTGGTCTAGTGATATATGTGTGTATATATCTGGCCACTAGAGCTTAATCTTATAAATCCTTCATAATAATAATAATAAAAATAAAAATAATAATAATAATAGTCAAGTTGGAATTTTCTTCGAAGCAAAGTCGAAGCTGATATTTTTTTCAAAGCCAAATGGAAGTTTTGAAGATTCGCAAACCCCTAAATTATAGCAATCATATTTTCAGTTAAAATGTATCCTAGTGGACGGTGTAGGGTTTGGTAGTTAAGTTTGTCATATAAATATGTTGAACTAAAACACCATTAGGCAGTATAAAAGCTATAAAACAAATAATTACTCCAAATTTGAAAATAATAATCTTGGATTCAATATTTTATCTAAATGAATGTCCTCAAGAAACCAAGTATTTTAAGGTTCCATCATTACTAAATAATCCATAGGTAAAATTTAAAGTTGAGTCTCAGACTTGACTCTGAAATTACTGCAACATTGTTAGTATAATCAAGTCTCATAGATTACGGTGGGCAGGACATGCAACTCAAATGGAAGATTCTATAGCCTTGTTCAGGGTACCGACTGGCAAACCCAATTGGGAAGTCCAATATACAGATGGGAGGATAACATTAGAATGGACCTGAAATAAATAGGGTTTAATGAGGTGGACTGGATATAACTAGGTCAAGATAGGGATAGGTGGCATACTTTTGGAAGTGTGGTAATATGCTTTTGAGTTTCTAATGCCATAGGTTAAGTAAAATTAATTCAGTTTAAAAACAATATTTGGCAAAAATCAATTTTAGAGATTTCGTTTATGATAAACCACATTTTCTAATAAATAAAATGTGGAGCTCAACAAAATGCTACTAAGCTTGGACATGTGTTTACGTGCATCATAAAATTATAGAAGTAAATAATTTTACCAAAATCATTCTGGTAGAATTCCTCACCCTGGAAAGCCTCTTGGTCTAGTGGTTAGTGTTCCTGGCTTCTAGAGGTCCTAGGTTCCATTTTCGGTAGTACCATAAGTATTTTTTTTAATGGGGAACGGTTTCTATGGTCACCATGGTCTGGTTAATTAGGCTTAAGTTAGGTTTAAGACCTCTATCGGCACCATATCATCGGGACAATGGGACTGCACCTACATAGTTGTCCCAACCTCTGAAGTTGGTTACAAATTCGCCACCACCAGTAAAAGACCAGGGATGTCTAGGCGACAATAGTACTAGTTGCAGTGGGGGGGGAACACCTCACCCTAGCTTTTGCAATAACTTTGTAGAGATGTAAACACCCCCCCAAGCCCTCCCAAATCAATTTTCCTATTTTTTTATTTGGCACTGTGTCTTACTATCTGTTCAGGTTATACGCTTAAGTACTAATTACACTAATGGGTTAAGAATTGGGAAGGTTAAATTTATAGGAAGTGAACCCGCATTTGCATGAAGAGAAAGTTGAAAAACATTGAGGAAAAAAACTAGTTCACCCAAACAAGATTCAAACCTTGATCTCCCAATCCTCTGCAGTCTAGCTTAACACGAAACTAGAGTGTTAGCTATCTACGCCACCAAGGCGTGTCATTTTCCTTTTCATCTCCTATCTATTTCCCTTTGATCTCCCTAGGTCATATATAAGCCGCTTGTGCATATGAATACACACAGTGGCAGTAATTTAAATCCACAGAGTACATTAAATATATTAGAGAGGAAATCATAGAAAAACTATCTGTGAAGTTAACAAAAAAAACTGTTATATTATATAAAACAGTAGCGAAGGAGCAATCATTCAAATAAACCATGTGCATTATCAAAAGTCTTATTTACTTAATACGATTAAATATCAGAAATAATCATATTACATACCACGAGCAAGGCATGGTCGTGTCGTCGTCATCATCATAAAACCCAATATTGTTATAGATAGTGCTCAAACAAAAAGGCAATATCACGATTACAATCTGAATCACTTTAATTGGTGCAAATAGTGGGGAAAACAATCCGTAGAACTCATTGCGGACATATATCACTTTAATCTGAAGCGTTTTAATTGGCGTCTATCGCGGACACATAACGTTTTACTGTATTTGATTCTCATATCTTGGTATCAATATTAACTGACTCAATAGGACCTATATATAATATTACCTTTCCTGTTCATAATCATCAGGTTCATAGCTTCCATCTACACTTCTAAAGTCAGTGGTGTCAGCATTTACATAAGAAGTAGTGGTTTTCTTTGATGACACAACTGGAATTGTTGTTTGGGCTGTGCTCACAACAGCTATCACCTGTAAGTTAGTTGAGATACAAAGAGATAAAAAAACTAATATGAGGTCCAGATATAATTAAATTCATAGGAAGTGTTGATTGAATGTTTTTAGAAACAATTAAATTCTAATCAAATAGTGAAAAAAGCTTTGAAAAAATTAAATAGTTAAAAGCATAATTTGTTTAGAGAGCGTACTAAATCATATGGTTTTACTGTAATTTTTTTTTAAGTATCTACATTTGCTCTGTACAAGCGATGTTATTATTAGTGCCTAAACCAGGGATGGCAAATCTATGACATGCGTGTTACTGGGTGGCATGCCAACATGAAAAATAGTAAACAATAAATAAAACTGTTCCCAAAGTGGTATGCTTTTTAAAATGATAATGTTTTAAAAGCAATGCCATTCAATGTCCTGTCACAATGAACTTATTGAAGTCAATGGTTAATAATCGATTAGTAATTGTCTTGTGGACTGTTGAAAACAAAATATAAACCGAACATAAATATCTTGGCTTTCAAAATACATGTACCAAACTAATATTGTAAAGATTTTCAATGTATTTACTTTAACTTAATTAAATTAGAACTGTCCAAGACATTCAGCTAGTACTTAAGTGGCACACTGGTCTGAAAAGTTTTGTCTCCCCTGGCCTAAAGCCTAGCTTATAGCGAACTCCCAAATCATTCCTACCCTCCCAAGTTTTGCACAAGTTAAAGACTGAATTTTAATGCAATCACATTTAAATTAGTCATTAAATTGTTGGTCAGTGTCCAAAACTCAACAATCTCAATCATTGTGGTGGTCAGTTTGGCTACCAAATAATGCTGCTAGTGAATCAGTTGAACAAGGAGAAGTGTGATTTGTTGACAGGAGATTTCTCTGCCAGGCAGGGGCAGGGCTAGTCTGTGACTTTGGACAAAAAAATTTATAATCCTTGAAATAAGATACACACTCAGATGTTCAAAAATCAAAATCAGTTAATAAGAGTTTACAGTCAATCAACATTCTCGGTAGAGTGAAAGTTGTACATATCTGTTTGTAAAATTCAATATTCAGATATTGATAGAACTGAAGAATGAGCATTTGATAAATCTGTTCATAATTTTTCTCCTGTCGTTTGTGAGTTTGTTGCTGAAGAAAATGTCAGAAATAAATATGCGGGGAAAATATGGCAGGGGAAGCCAAGAAAGAGATGGGAGGAGCAGATAACAGACTGTGTTCAAGTGAGAGGAGTAGAATAGAAGGAATTAAAGGAGGAAGAGTGGTGGAAGGATTGTGGAAGATCGAGGATTTTACTAAACTGACCTGGCCACAGGTTGAAAACAGTTGATGATGATGATGATTGTGAGGTTTAATTAAATTTTTGTGCGCACACACAAAAATTATAGGGCCTACATCAATGTTAAGAAGTGAAGATTTTTAGGTATCAGCCTAATTGACATTTATTTAGACAATTAGTAGTCTGAAAATTTTAAGAAATATTTGTTGGTACATTTTAAATTTTATATATCTAAGCATACTTCATATCTAAGCAGCTTCTTAGAGTAAGCAGATTATGTGTGCATTTATAAGATAAACTAATCAAATGAAAATTGAAGAAAGCCCTTCAATGGAAAAAGGAAAAAATGTGGAAATAAACATAGATAAACTTAGTTTTTGGTAATTTCACTGTGATTCAACCCAACCAGTAAAATGAGATGTTCACAAAATTAGCTTTAGGTATCTGTCAAATTTAATTGATTAGATGGTTACTAAGAACTAACACTAATAAGATTAAAAGAAAGTGAGCCTGAGCTTAATTATGATGTCAATAAAACTATTAAATAAAACATGAATACACAAAGTTAATAATTATTTTAATTTCTGTAATAAAGTCCCAAAAAAATGTTAGGCTATTTGTTTCTCTTCTTTTTTTTTGCAATAATTCTTAAAATAACAATAAGATATCTAGGCCTACTAATTAAATCTATATAATTTATAATATAAAGGTAATAATTATATTATATCATAAAGGTTAGGCAGCCCTTCCCTAGAATTTGTTAGAAACAGAATGTCATGGGCAGTTACAAAATTGAGAGGTTAATTTTATTTTTGTTTCTTCTAGTCATTTAACACACCTTGTTTGTTTTTTGTCTGGTTAGCTACACATTACACCATGCCTGATAAATTCACTCAATTTGAAATTCAAACACCAACATGCGAAACTTCCTGTTATTGGCATTTTGTCAGTGATCAAGACAGACACTCACTAAAGTGTAGGCCTACTTGGCATTTTACATAGATTACTTCACATTAACATTAATTTCAACTTTGGAATGTTGCTCAAAATAAATTAGTTGTACAAGTTTCACTTTTACATCCATTACTGTTTCCAGCCTGTGGCTTGGGTCAGTTTTTTTAATTAAATTCATATATTTTCCACTACTGGCATGCACAGTCTGTTGTAGCTTCATATGCCTTAAAATCTAACTTAAGACTACAACAGGCACAACATCCAGTCCCCAACCGTTAATTCATCACTGTGAAAGGGTAAACTCACATTTCACCAATGATTAATTTTTCGGCCATGCTGGGAATCGAACTCAGGACCCTTAGCTAAGTCAACAGTCACGCTACCGACTGAGCTAAGGTGTCGGATTTGTAGGCTTCAATGAAATGTGTTTTTTCCGTGATTAAAATTGAAGGCAAATCTACAAACCTCTTCCATTGATGCAGGTATCTCCATGTCATTGATGAGCTCACTGAAGCTATAAGATTCTGACTCGCAATGTCCTGAGTCAATGGAGAAGGACAAGTTTGCCTTCTCTAACTGGCTGTTGTGCTGAGTTCTCATATAGCTCTTCACTTGTTGGGACGTTTTACTACCAATAAACTGAGCAAGCCTGACCCAGCTGCGACCAAATAGCTCCTGGATCAAAACAAGATAACATCTTAAATAGCCTATGGTACATGATATGTTGACATGCTGTTTTTTATCACACCTCACTACCCATTAATTTTATACGGACAGATAATAGTTATGCCAATAGAACCGAAAGAGTAAGGTAGAATTTAGAGGAAATGTATGACCACACTTTTGTTGAAAGAAAGTGGGAAACCGTTTAGTAGAAATCACTCCCAGTACATCCCAACAGGATTCAAACCTCAATCTCCTTGTTATCGGTAGTCCAGTTTATTGGGAGTGATATTTTAGATCATTCAACCACCAAAGTGGGTATGCTATTACTAACCCAGTTCAAAAATATAATACCAGTATCCTATAACTAAAAGGTTGCTGACAAATCTATAGTTTTATGGTTTAATATATGTGTATGTAGCCTATATAAAAAGCCACATAGGCTAAGATAGTGCATATCTATTGTTAAACTATGTCTCATTCTCACTGCTTTCACACCTCATGAACACTGAATTAGTTTTAACTGTGATTCATATCAGTTATTAAGAGATGTTTGGCCAGCATTTGAAGAAAATTACACTTCAAAGTTTTAAACTAGAATTAAAGTCTAGTCAAATTAAACTCAGTCAGCATTTGATCTACAGTTGAAAAAAAAAGAAAGAAAAATGAGATTTTTAAATGTTCCTGCAAGCCTATTAATTTGTAAAATAATGTAATTAAAAGTGAATCTTACAAGCCCCTTTTGCAATAAATCCTTTTCTTTCACATTCCATTGATCATTTTCTTCAATACAGGATGATGTTGGCAATGGGTCAACAGTTGACATGGATGTGGAAAAATTATGTTGTTGTCGGTCATCGGATTGAAGACTCTTGTTGTCTTCTGCCATAGAGTACCAGGGCTGAGTTGTGTCCAGTAACCAATTAGAGGACATATTGTAGTCACAATGTAACAAATCTGTTCCGTGAGATTCCAGCACTCCTCCATCATAGCATGAAGATCTAGATGGTGTAATAGAATTCATTAACTCACTATATTTTGTTTGGAAAGATTTAAGAGGAAAATAAAACATTAATTTTAAATTTGATAGGGCACCTTCTCATCACCAACTCATTTGGGATATTGACTATAAAACTTTAGTTCAATTCCTGTGTCAGGTGCTTAAACCAAATTAATGGCTACTATTTATACCCTATATAAAGTAGAAGAGGTGGTGACAGATATCAGAAGGTACTTTAAATCAAACATTGGCTAAAAGTGACTAATGTCAACCTATTGAAGAATTATTATTATTTCTTATCTTTACTATATTATCAACAAAAAGTGTTATCGAACAATCCTAATAATACTTCCCCAAGGATGGTTGTATAGTTGGCTTTTCGTAACTCATTGAAATAACAATATTATATTTATTTTTTTCATTTGTCGCAACAAGAGATATTATAGTAGGTACATGAAATAGTGATAAAATTAAATTATTAAATCAACATTTTTATCTTGTTTTAACCAGCTTACAAAATAAAATAAAAAATGTATAACTTAAAGAAAAATTATTATTAATAATAATAATATTAGCACCGTGTCTTACTACCTTTTCGCGTTATACGCACCTACGTTAATTTGTAATGGTAGGGTAATGAATTTAAGATCCAATGGAGGACCTACAGTTTAACATGGAATCCAAACCATGGCGGAGGCCTGGCATTCCTCACATTCCCAAGTTGTGGTTAATACACGTCTTAAAGAGTTGGTCCATGATAGGGATAGGTCTACAGCGTACTTATGAATGACAGTGAACTTTTGAGTTCCTAATTCCAATGAGTAAGTAAATACAATATGTAGGCCTCTCGATATATATATAATAGAGTAGCCGATGCAAAGTTAAAAGAAAGTGTGTAAAAATGTGAAACTTCCTCAAAGTTCCCAGTTGGAGAACATTCCCAAAAATATATTTAAATTGGGAACTTAGCTCAATTTTCTTGGATTTGTTGATAGTACTCCATTTAATCAAAAATGTTTAGTTTTTAGTTGTCAAATCAATCAAAGTTGTGTTTGTTGACAATGTGGTGGTTCCGATAGATATTCTGAAGTACAATAGCCTCATGGCTTCTTTAGTGCTGACTGACCGCTGTAATGATATCGATTTTTCATGTCTTTTTAGTATTTGAGATCATATTTTAAAGTAAATATATTAATATTTCTTCTTTTCAGTTAATATAAAGTAAACTCATCTTTTCTATACTACGGCCATGTTTCTTTTTCTTTTATTTTAACTGCACGTGTCAGAAGCATCGTTTTTGTTTCCGGGTTGTAATACGCAGTAAATAAATAGCAGGTGCAGAGTAACGCGTCTGTTTTCTTAAATGCACGCTAATTGAAAACTAACCCCATTGGTCGATGGAAAGAAAGCAAGGAGTGGTCTGGGTTCGAGGGTGTGAACTACGGGGTTCACACGGCTCGACTCGAGAGGACGCTAGCTTGTTAGACGCGTCATTCTACTCTTTTTCGGTAGACGAGAGAGATGTGTAATACAAAACAGCATGAATCTCGTATAGTTTGATAATGTTAGCTTGGTTGTGTTTGGAATCACGGCCAAGGTGTTTTTACCTAAATGGTTTCCATTATTCTTTTTCAAACAAGTGATTTGTAATACATTATACCATTAAAGTTTATACAAAAGTATCTATTTTCGAAAACATTTATTTGTAATATATAAATTCTTCAAACCAAAGTGAAGTAAGTACATTACAATGGCGCCCAACGTGAAGGCATTCCAGCAGTACGTCACAATTGACGTCCAACAAGGTGCAGTTCCAATTAGTACGTTACAATTGGCGTCCTCAACGAGGGGCAGTATTAAAGGTTTTTACAATTGGCGTTCCAATGTGGGGCATCCAGCTTCAGTCTTTTACAAAGTTATGAGGGATGCAATTTCTTTTCAGATTCGTCCACCTAGGATGATAGTTTCAATGGATATCCATGTTGCCAGCTGGGTGGGTTGTCTCCCTCCCTGTGTGTACTACAGTAGCCCCGTGGCTTCTTTGGTGCTAACTGACAGCTCACATCACAGCTGACAACTGACAGTCAACATTTAGGTATATACCTACATTTTGACCGTCAGAAGTGACAGCTGCTAAACACATGTTTTTGAAAATCATATGGTTCGTCGTAGCGATACATAATTTGGTCTGGTAACTTTTCAAAGCCATCAGCTGTCAGTCAGCACCAAAGAAGTCATGGGGCTACTGTAGGTAGCCTAAATAGCTTTGTGGCATTTGTTTTTTCTATTGGCTGTCAGGCCCCAAGTAGTCTGATCTACTTCAACAAATGTTTAAAGTTGGACCAACTACCATATTTTGAAATAAAGGGAGGGAGTGAAGGCGAAGACGTTGTTTATCTTTGTTTACAAAAAATTGGTAGTCCGTCTACTACACCTTTTACTTCAACTTAAATAAGTATTATAGGCTTTCCCCTACACCTTTTTATTTCAACTTAAATAAGTACTATAGTTTTCTCCTACATCTTTTACTTCAACATACTTAAATATTATAGGGTTACAGTACAGGGAGGTTCATTGACAAGTCTCTTAAAAACCGCCAAAGGAAATCATATAAATAATTTTATAAAGAGGGTTTGGTTTTTCCTTTTAAAAAAATTTTGCGTCAAGGTAGGGTCTATATTATATTTTAAATATTAGTAAAATACGTAGTTTTAAATAAAATTCAAAACACTATGAAGGAAATAATTAAAATAAAAACATACGTACAGCCTACCATCTTCCTTAGGGAATAAATTGTCCAAACTAAAATCTCCTAGAATGTCAACTTCATCATCGTCAGCCATGTTGAATTGTTGATCAGATAATTCAGCTTCAGCTGAGTTCATATTGTGCCAGTGTTGCCAACGACCATATAAGTGGTGTATCTAGATTAGTACCAAAAAGTCACTAGATTGTCATTAAATGAAAAATTAAGAGTTGTTGGATTTGTCACCAAACTAAAAATGCATACATTAATAAAGCAATGCTTTGCAGTGCGTTAGCTGAGAAATCAAAATTCTAAAGCATTGAAATTTAAAATAATGAACATGACCGAAAATTAAGAACAGTCGCCAGATGCTAAAAATTAATTCGGGTCAGGCAGGTAAAAGTCACTACGTTTAGTGACAAAGTCGCTGGTTTGGCAACTTTGGGTTGTGCAAAGACTCTTGACAGTAGGCATGACCATACTTAAAACAAATGACGAAAATAATACGTATGCCGTATGGTTGTTATACTGTTATAGTAATTAACTCCATAGCCCATAGCATAAATAAGGAATAGTGGCCCATAGTGAATTGAATGAAAAGTTAGGACTTTGAACCCGATCTAGAATTAATAATGGAATGACATAGTGCTTTTTATGATCGTCTATTGTCATTATGTTATACTAAGAATATTTTTCAAATATGTAAGTATAGTCTTAATTGTTATGTATTTTCTAATAATGTACATGTTTTAAATTATTGAAATAGCTTTTTAAATGTGTTGGTTATTTATTTACTTCTGAATATGTGCAAATTTAAGTAAAGCCTACAAATAATACGAATAGAAGCAGTTAGTTCTACTGAAGAGTTTAATTTATAGATTAACAGCCCCCCCCCCNNCCCCCCCCCCCCTTATTTTTTACTCTTGACATTTCATTTAGAAATTCCCTTGCCCCGTAAACACTAGCAATCTTTCTGAAATTAGTATGTTCGTGAATTCAGCCTGTTTCCATTCGCTACTTAAGAGATGGCTTCCTTTTTTGAAAAAATCTCAATTTAATGTATTTCCCTATTATTGCTTTTCTTCATTTGGTTTGTGTTAAAAGTTAAGAAATAGAGGTATAAGTAAGGGAAAATGTTACACATTCAAATATAGGTCTATGTTTATATTTTACCATTTATTGCATTGAATTGAAACCCTTTGAAGGTAAGATTATACCATATGTAAAAAGGTTGCTATAATTATGTAGGGCTATATTGTGCCACATAAAATTCTGCCAGATCTGAAGTTAAATCTTGCTGCATCTGTAATAATCTGACAAATGTCAGGTAAAGTTGTTTCACATATAGGATTTAGGTGCTAGTTTAAGTTGTGCTGCATCACATAAAGCATGTATTGGGTGGATATAGGCCTAAATATTTTTTATGTTTATTAATGCACAACCTTTCCCTTCGTTAAATGTACGTTCATCTCTCAGAACCAGGCCAATTGCTTACTGGGTAATGTCTTATCTAAAAAATTTGCACATAACCGAGCACAATTAATTGTATAGAGTAGACCTATAATAAGAAAGAAAATGTGTATTTTTAAGTAGAAGTACCTTAAGTTGAAAGTAGACCTAATTGAAAACTGTTTGTATCTTCAAAAGTTACTTTTAGACCTGTAAGCTAAGTTTTTTGGTTTTCCACTTTTCTTAACCTATAAAAATACACTTTTTGTGTTTGTAGCAGGGAGTCGTTCTGGTTCCTATTCTCTAAACTATCTAAACAAACAGTTTAAAGGTGCCGGTTTTGGTTCTGGCTAGAGCACAATAAAGGTTTTGGTGCTTTTTGGTTCTTGAATTTTAAAAAATATAGCACAGCGTCTTTCTATCCGTTTGAGCTACGTTAATTTAGTAATTTTGGTAATTGTTTTTTAAAGAATGAAGGTTATATTTTTATATTTAGAGGAAGTGTATCCACATTTGTGTGGAAGGACAGTGGAAAACCACTTTGGAAATAACACTTTGGATCAAAAGTATTGCTAGATTTTTAAAAAAAACTATTATAACATACTTTAATAATAATAGTACATCCTTCTAATTTGCATCTTGATCTGTCACCGTTAATCTCATGTTCAAAAACCTTCCGAGCTGGGTTTTCTTTAATGCTCCCCATCAATAATATTTTAAAACCACTTACTAACATCAATAATCACCTCTGCACTGTACACAAGGAACACATTCACTGAGCTACCTAATTTAAACTTGAGTGAAAGAATTTAAAGTTTGCATTTTGCCACCTTCTATCTGCCCTTTCAGTCTAATATATGCTGTTTAACCAATCACCAGATTATCAGTTTTCACTTCCAGGAAGTAATAATTGTAATAGGCTTGGACTGCTTGTCCAAAAGAAATGATTTCTTAATTTCAATATTTCAACTTCTAAGGAATGTGGTATTATCTGCAGTCTATCAAAGCTAAATACTTCTTCTTAAACCTCTAGCTTAAACATTAAAGTGAGAAAACGGTGAACAATGTGAGTCATTACATTCCTTTGGAATCTAAACTCATAAGTGTGTGTTGCTAAGGGCTCATTAACTCTTTTCTAATCACCTTAGAAAAGAGGTTTCAAACAAATTAGTAAACTAAAATATATCAATCCTTTTCAGAACTCACTGAGAAAAGGGAAAAAACAACATTTCAAAATTAAATTAAGCTAAGGAAAGAAAAAAAAGTGTGAAACTTATTAAAATTAAGTTACATATATTTTTGTAAAACTAGGAACATTTAAGAACCTAAATTATAACCTTTATGAATCTAAAATTATTTAACGGTTCCAGTTCTGGTTCTTCAGAATAGTGTTTTTAGGGTTCCGGTTCAAATTCCTTAAAAATAACGGTTAATTTCGGTTATTGGTTTGTAGACTGTAGAAACATTAATAAATTGTTATTGAGATAATGAGTTGTAATCTCTATTTATTTATCCATAGTTCTAATAAACGAATTCCATTGTAGGCTACTTTATTAGTAACTTAGATAATTATTTATACCTAAGCTAGGTATGTATTTTAATTAACTTTATTAAAAAGACATGGGCCCAAAAGTGCTTTAGTTTTTATACATAGTCCAATCACCGAGTTGTAAAGTTTTCTTTTTGAGAAATTTCCCAAGGGAGAAATATAGATGCAAATTAAAACTTAACCACATAACCCAGATTGTATGAACTGGAAATTCATAGTAATAAATTTGTTAGACAATAAAGGGATACAAGACGTCACCACAAACAAGACTGATGTTACAAACTTAGAAGAGAATACTTTAAGAGAATACATACGTTATAAAAGACACAAAACCAGGTCAATCATCGGCAGGCATGTGTTTTTCAAACATGCTCATTTAATATGTGAGAAATGCAAAGTCATAAGATGAGTTCATAAAGATCCTATAAAAGATATTTAAAAGGGAAAATGTTTTGTCCAAGCTGTAGGCTATATTCGGCGTCAACTTTTACAACTGAAATATGACAAAAAGATCTACAAGATCATTTTGTAATATTTAATCAATTGATGACCAATCTGGAGTCAACTGAATCAACACTCAAAGCAGACAAGGTATGTCATTTGCTGCTAACACTACCACCAAAACACAACACTGTATACTGTGCTTGAAACATCTAATGAAAAACTAACTGTAGAATTCTGAAAAGTAAGTTGTATGATGCTGAACTTAGGTCGAAAACCAACAAAAATCAGAGTCAAAGAAATTACAAATGTTTGTTGAATGTATACCAAGAAAAAAGATGCTAATTATGTGGAAAAGCTGATAATTTTCATGTTTATTGCCCAAACAATTTGCAAAATCTGATAGGTTCCTAAGATTGAGAAAGAGGAGGATGGAATTATCGAGGAAGAATAAGATCCTAAGCCAAATTTATCAACGGAAATGAAAGAATGGAACAAAGAAAAAAATCAGTTTTATTGTTGAGTCCATAAACAATCTGGTTGGATAAAAAATATAAGTTTATGCTCAATATGGGGAAAATTCATCCATTCCGAATGAAATTTGGAAAGATTATAATAGAAAAAGAAACATTAAGAGAGCACCTCAAAAACTCCAAAACAGTGATAAAGATAGAGCGCTGATAATAGATAACCTTACACCCTCTTGCCATTTCAACCTAACCTACAATGTTTGTAGAAACAAAACTTCCTAAAAGTCATTGGCGAGAAGCTTTAGATTTTCTGCAGTGTACCAGCTCAATTGATCACCAACAAGATCCATAGAATGTAAAATACCAGCTGATTTATATTTGGGAACAAGAAGATTTGTCGAAACACTCTACGTATTTTGGGGCAGGCCATAGACTGTGGGATCCAGAAATGAACAAGATTATTATTTCAAAAGACACTAGATTTGACAAAAGTGATTATGTGTATCAGAAAGCAAAATTCCATTCTATGTGATGAAACATCAACAGAACCAGAAGACATGCATGAAGGCACTTATGAATAAGACAGACCATAATGGAAAGAGGGAAAGCGTCAGGTGCCTTCTTATCTTAAATTGTAAATTTAGTTTGTACTGGAAATGGAAGGAATATTTTGAAAGAGCTAGTTACAATTTCTATGCTTGTATTCATAATTCTAATATGTAAACAAACTCCATTGTTAGAATTCATGAATTCTAGTTGTGTAATTTATCAGTGACTTAGACAATTATTTTTGTATTTGTACTAACTTTATCCAAAAGATGTGACACATACTAACTCCACTACAAACAGAATGTTATGGACTAAGCAATACTAGTAATTCATATGGTAGTATATTATGGATGAAATATGATTTAACTTTGCACATAACCCGCGTCAATGGCTGCATGGTCTAAGCGGTGTCACTCTCGCAATAGACTAGACTGCCGATGACATGGAGATTGTGGTTCAATCCCGGTCCTGTGTACCGAGAGTGGTTTCCAAAATAGTTTCCCAATCGCTCGCTCTCTTCACAAATGTAGGTATACCTCCTCTAAATTCAACCTTATTAATCCCTAACCCAATAGCATAATTAGTGCATAGGTGTATAACCCAAACATAGTCCAAAAAATAAAAATAACTTTGCAGATGGCACATGTTTTGGGTAAGGCACATCCAAAGCTCAAACGTGCTACAGTTTGGTTGTCTGGTTTTTATAATTAAATAATCAAGACTTGGCCTGATTTATCCAGTGTCAATAAGTAAATTACTTTTTTTTTACCAAGTCTAATATTTATATTAGGTTGTTAATATAGCTCCCATGTGCCAAACTTGTTTATAGAGATAAGTGCTCATCCTTTATTTAGTAAACTGCTGCATTAGGGTACAATTTGTGTACATTTACCATTCTCCAGTGTATATATTAGCTACCTTTATATGTAATGGTAATTTTACTGTTTTTATTAGGAATATACAGTAATAGCTAGGGCTACATTACTTGCAACATATAACCAGTTAAAATGTAACCTACCTTGTTCACCCTAATCAGGGTTACACAATTGTTTAGCCGGTAAGTCACATACTATGTAACCTAAACTTTTTTTTCCACTTTGACCCTAAAACATATTCTAATCAAGTCAACATGTCATTCAATTCTTACAATTTTCTCTGTTACAGTATGTTGTTCCCAGCTTTGAAGAATGATCGTTTGCTTCGCGCAGCCAGAGGAGAAGATGTAGACAAGGTTCCAATATGGATCATGCGCCAAGCCGGGCGTTATCTCCCCGAGTTTCGGGAACTTCGGTCCAAACATGACTTTTTCACAATCTGCCAAACTCCTGAGCTTGCAGCAGAGATCACGCTTCAGCCCATTCGAAGATTTGACTTAGATGCAGCGATTATTTTCTCTGACATCCTTGTTATACCACAGGCTCTAGGAATGATTGTTGAAATGAGACCGGGTATAGGGCCTGTATTGCCTAATCCATTAGTTGGGCCTAAAGACATAGCAAAGTTGGAAACACCTGTAGATGTCTCTCTAAAGTTAGGCTATGTTGGTGAAGCCATCACACTTGTTCGACATCGGTTAGAAGGAAAAGTTCCCCTCATAGGTTTCTCGGGTGCACCCTGGACTTTGATGGGGTACATGATAGAGGGTGGTGGCTCAAAAACCATGTCGAAATCTAAAGCTTGGTTGTATCGATATCCACTTGCTAGTAAAAAACTGTTGCAAATCCTCACAGATGCAGTTATTGATTATTTAATCATGCAAGCTGAGGCAGGGGCTCAGTTGTTACAGGTTTTTGAATCTAATGCTGAGTATTTAGGTTCAGAGTTATTCGTTGAGTTTTCCATTCCTTACATTCGAGAAATTGCATCAAAGGTGAAAGCTGGAATCAAGCAAAAAGGACTTAATGACGTACCCATGACAATATTTGCTAAAGGTGCTCATTATGGTTTGGAAGAGTTGGCTAATAGTGGCTACGATGTGATTGGTATTGATTGGACAGTGGATCCTGTTAAAGCAAGGGCTGCAGTAGGTCCAAATGTTACACTTCAAGGTAACTTAGATCCTTGTGCATTGTATGCCCCAGTAGATGTTGTACAGAAAAAAGGTACGGACATGGTCAAGAAGTTTGGAACACAAAGATACATAGCCAACTTAGGACATGGTATCTATCCAGACATGAATCCTGATCATGTTAGAGCACTTGTAGAGGCGGTGCATGGTTCTTAGTAAACACTTTATATTGTTTCAATCACAACCTTCTCATATCCTATTGGATTAGTCTTATTTTTTGGAATAATTTGTTACTTAAAATAAAATCATGAAATTTTACCACAAATACTTGTAAAATTTTATATAAGTTTGGTATTTGTACCTTTGTCTGACTATTCCAGATCATTTTTATAGTGACCTGATTAATCACTTCTTCCTTAACATATCCATTTATTTAAATATATATTGCATGTTTGTTTTTTTATCACTCCCTGTAATTTAAGTATTACTATTATATTGTCTAGTTGAGAAAAGACTTGTGGAAAAATAAATGTATTATCGTTATTACTTTGCTGTAGCATATGTACACCCGTATCCCTGATCTGACCTATCAACATCTTTATAAATAACTTAATGGAATAGGAATTTGGAAGGTAGAATTTAAAGGAAATGTACTAATATTTTCATGGAGAAAGAGAGTGAAACCTACCTTAATATTGGTCAGGATTCAAACTTAGACTTTCCCATCACCAGCAAATCAGACCAAACTGATGCCTTAGTCCACATGCCCACCGATCCATGTTTGCTGTAATATCTTGTAGTAATATTATGTTGTGAACACTAAACTTATCGCTTCAAAATATTACCTTATTTATGAATTTAACTTTATTTACATTCAAAAATATGTTTCTACTGGGAAAATCTCAAAGGTTATTGTAATTGTTTACTTCCAAAATTTGATTATGTTTCTTTGATATTTTGAAAATGATGAAATTTAAACTACTACCATTTGAGGTGGAGATCTATTTATAATTATTATCCACAGAAGTAGGGCTCTGTACAATCAAGGAGCCCCCAATTTCCAACACTATTTTTGGGGTAAGTTCACTTCAAACATTTTTGACATAATCAAAATCAATCACTTGTTCACGTCACTAACAGGCTTTCATGAATCCAGAAAATAAAAATCACCCTAGTGTATAACTTTCTTAAAAATGATTCATGCTTTCAATTTCAAGTTTTGAAGAGTGCATACAATAATGTATTGCATAATATGACCATCTTAAGGACATTGCTTAAAAAACTTAATAATTCAAGGGTATGTACAAAAATTGTCATTCTTTTGTTATTTGAAGTTTAATTTGAAACATTTAGTAGTTGAAATAGTACAGATAGTGTTATTAAATGTATCTGCTCCACCCTGTACATACTTGTATGTACATGGACTGATAAAAGTGAACACAATCGTCAAATATTCATAAATACTTACTAGGGCACATCAGACCATACAGCCGCTATTGATCTTACCATTATATTGACATCTATCCATTAACTACACTAGGAGGATTTGCACATAAGCACAAAATCAGTCACTTGGTGTATAATTACATGAAAATAAACTAATTAATTTGCATATAATATATTTGAGCCAATAATTGATAAATCAAGTTAAAAATCTTATCCATGTACAAAAATGTTTTATCAACCTCCAGCTATAAAACAAAATAGAAATACTGCTAACATTTTTCATGTTAATATTAGAAAATTGTCTGATGGAAAAGGTGAAGCTTTTACCTGAAAATAGGATGGGTTAGAAATAAATTATGTTTGAAAAAGAATTTCTAAAACAAATAACTAGTTATTTGAACAGTAAACATGTTATAAAAAATTTAAGAGACTTAGTTTATTTGAATAAACTTAAGTCTTGTGTAACCAATGAATGTTTTACATATTTGTTTTGTATTTATAATATACCCATCCATGTTAGAGGTACAGCCTTAATATTGTTTCCCAACCCACCTTTGAGAACACTGGTTTGGTTTCTTATAGACTGCATTCAAGTATGGTGCCAGAGACTTGGCCCTTAGCTCGGAACCAGGTCAATACTGGTAAGGTTGTGTTATTGGATGAGCAGCTTGCCTTATATGGTGCCTAAGTAAACTAGGTCACAAATGAAACAAGTTTTCTTTTCTCCATATATGGATGATTTAGTCAGCTTTGCACGTTTCGCAGTTTCTCTCTTACGAGTTCCAATAGAATAAAGCCTAATATAAGAGATTTATTGAAGAAGCAACTTTATCTTTTGGTCCAGTTGCAGCGATATTGTGAAATGTCTTCACTAGAAAAGCTATCTTGTGTTGTTTCTTTCCTAATAACATACCTCAAGTGAAAGGTTTTCCCTAAAAAAAAATTACTTGACCCTAAGAAACTGTGCATTTGAAAAAATAATTAGTATTCAATGTCTGAAATTTATTTAGAGTTTGAATTCTTTAGTTCTTAAATAAAGGGTATGTTATGGAGATGTGAAAATCATCAGCTACAAACAAATGAGCATTTAAGATTGCGAGCTATCAGAACTTACTAAGCCAAAGATCCTGGGTTTGATTCCCATGTACAAGTGTCATTTTTGAATTTAAACATCTTTTAATAACCATACTTATATAATAGCTTGACCATTTAATATATCATGATATGTACGTAATCATTGGTAGAATAAGGCCCTTCCAAGTTAAAAGTTATCTGATGGCCCACAACCTTAATACAGCCTACATATTAAGCCGACAATTTCCACACATCGATCAGACTTTGGCTTAAGATATTAGTGAAGAATTGCCCTGGACACAGGACGACACTCTGCTAGCTTGGTAGTAAGAGCATTGGCATACTTTGCCAAAGTCCTGAGTTTACTTCCCATCTTTCAATTTTAAGAATATTTACATCACTAACTCTACTAGTTTTGTTGTAGTTACCATAATGTTGAATTTGCATCTTTACCAATATTATATAGTTTGCTTTTAGTTCTTAAAAGATCCTTGTTATGTAATGTCATAGCCATGGAAATAGCTTGAACAAGACTCACTGCCACATATAATACATTCATGACCTTAGATTACTTGGATGACAGCTCAAAAAGTTACTAGAAATAGTCCGGATGTATTCCTACACCAACAGCTGACATGTCATTTAGGATAAATATGAAAATATATGGTAATGTATGAATGTGTTAACCACGCTAATTTAGGTCAATATTTTTGTATTGGACATAGGCTCCTTTAAGAAATTCGAACAGTACCATCCAGTACCCAACCTAAGTTTCGTTTTATTGGAACTATTAGGAGGGAGCCTGAAGCATGAAACTCAACTTACTTTAAAATAATAAATCATTTATTGCAAAGCTTTAATCATTAATAACAGTATCAAAAGAATACAAATGCAACATTTTCAGTATCAAAAGAATAGAGTGGAAGAGATTTAAATGCTACAACAGTAAGTTGGTAAAAACTGTTTGAAACTTTAGGATGCTTTCCTGCAATGAGAATATTCAACAAATCATCTTGTATGGCATGAGTGTGAATATTTTTTTGGTAATGGAATGACTTAGGGGCTATGTTAGGCTCCTTTAAGAAATTCGAACAGTACCATCCAGTACCCAACCTAAGTTTCGTTTTATTGGAACTATTAGGAGGGAGCCTGAAGCATGAAACTCAACTTACTTTAAAATAATAAATCATTTATTGCAAAGCTTTAATCATTAATAACAGTATCAAAAGAATACAAATGCAACATTTTCAGTATCAAAAGAATAGAGTGGAAGAGATTTAAATGCTACAACAGTAAGTTGGTAAAAACTGTTTGAAACTTTAGGATGCTTTCCTGCAATGAGAATATTCAACAAATCATCTTGTATGGCATGAGTGTGAATATTTTTTTGGTAATGGAATGACTTAGGGGCTATGTTGACTATCATTAAAAAATATATTACACCAGCATGAGTTCGATTATGGTTACATAACTTTATAAATGATGAGTTTTTTAAAATTCCTTCAGAGTCAAATATCCAACTTGCTGTTTAACAGATTTCTATAATATTTCAATAACATGATGCTCAACCTTTCAGTCTTAAAACTTGACAAAGAATATACATTAAGCCATAAGTGGAATATTAAAAAAAACATTTGAGGAAATTTAGTACTCTTCAGCTCCTTCCCCCTCTCCTTCCACAGAGTCCATGCCAACCTCTTCATAATCCTTCTCCAAAGCAGCCAAATCTTCACGGGCCTCTGAAAATTCCCCTTCTTCCATTCCCTCCCCCACATACCAGTGAACAAAAGCACGTTTGGCATACATAAGATCAAACTTATGGTCCAATCGAGCCCATGCCTCTGCTATGGCTGTTGTGTTGGACAGCATGCACACAGCTCTTTGTACCTTGGCCAAGTCACCACCAGGTACCACAGTTGGTGGCTGGTAGTTAATACCAACCTGAAATAAAAAGAAACAGATTAATTAATTGTAAGAGATGGGTCAAATACCATCTTAAAACGCATAAGAACTTTTTCTTTTTAGCAACAGATTGATTTCTTTCCTAATCTTGTTTTTCACTTCCAGTGGTACTGTTTATTTTTTCTTTTGAGCTGGGCCACACTACTAAATATTATATAAGATCTAAAAAATATATACCCAATAAAAATTTGAGGTTTTTATCCAAATAACAAATTGGATTTTTTTTATTCTTAAGGATTTAAAAGAAAAACTTATCTAAGGCTATAGCATATTTGAGGGTTGTAGAATTCTCAATCAGATATCAAAAAAAGTAAAAATTCTTATTTTGAGTTAGCATTTGTTTTAAAGCTCTTATACAGCTAATTGGTGGTAAAGTACAAAATAATTATAGAACCAACTTAACCGGGTGACAAAGTATTGTTTGCCATGTAACTTAATGTGTGAGTGTTATAACATATTAATTACTAAAGTCAAAATAAAATAGAGCAGTTCACAAACTTTGGATGCTGTACCATCCTAACAATTTATGTAATTTAGAGTAGGGTACTACCATGATAATGTTGAATATTTACTTTTTAAGTACATTTTGAGCTGTGCCCAGGGATATAATAAACTACACCGACTGTCAGCTTTAATCAGCAGTGCCACCCAATGATTAAATCTTTACTTTTGGCTAGATTTTGTTGTAATGTAAGTTTATAGGATTTGATTCTTCAATCTTCTTCAGATTGAAGAATCAATGATTCAATTAAATATTTAAGGAAAAAACCTACTATTTCCATTCTATTTGGGGTGCAGCTGTTCACTTGGTGCCTGATTATCACAGAAAAATTAATACTGGTTTCTAAGATGTATAGATTACACTTTTAGATTAAGATGTACTCTATACTATTTTGCACTGAGCTATAGTTCATTCAACCATCTTTGCTAAAGGTATTCTTCTGCGGTTCAAAACTTTTTAATCTCAGGTTTTATCTGTCTTTTATCAATGTATTTATTGGCAAAAAGGTCCTTCAAAATACCTTTTATTAGGTGGTTTGTGAAACAGAAAAATAAGTTTATTTTTAGTAAATAAAACTAGGAAGCTGGTTTAAAACTAAACAAATAAATTGTGAGACTTATCTTATACCAATTACTTTATAATATAAAGATGCTATAAAACTCTTCTTTGATTAGCATGTATGATTAGGTAAATTTATATAAAGAAGATGAATGAATTGTAAAAACTATATATGAAAAAAAGAATAAACTGATAAACCAAGCTAAATGGCAAATTGGAAGTTTTTCTTTCACATAAGTAAAAGATTTGGTACATGTCTCACCTTAAATCCAGTTGGGCACCAGTCAACAAACTGGATTGTACGCTTCGTCTTGATTGTAGCAATTGCTGCATTTACATCCTTTGGAACTACATCCCCACGATACAGCATGCAGCAAGCCATATACTTTCCATGACGAGGATCACACTTCACCATTTGATTGGCGGGTTCAAAGCAAGCATTGGTGATTTCTGACACAGAAAGTTGCTCGTGATAAGCTTTCTCTGCAGAAATCACTGGTGCATAAGTCACCAGAGGGAAGTGAATTCGAGGATAAGGTACCAAGTTGGTCTGGAACTCTGTCAGATCAACATTCAGTGCACCATCAAAACGCAGAGAAGCAGTGATGGATGACACTATCTGGCCAATGAGACGGTTCAAGTTGGTGTAGGTTGGTCGCTCAATATCGAGATTGCGACGGCAGATATCGTAGATTGCTTCATTATCACACATGAAGGCGCAATCGGAATGTTCCAAGGTTGTGTGTGTTGTCAGGATTGAGTTGTACGGCTCCACTACAGCAGTTGACACCTGGAAACAAATCATGATCAAAATTATTTTTAAAGTTATATAAACTTTCTATGAAACTTGTTTACAGGATATTTTTTTATACAAAAGTTGAAATTCTGACAAGGTAATCTCGGAAATAGAATTTGATTTAAGTTTTAAAAGAAAGCCAGGTTCTCATTGTAGGGGTGAACTAGTTAAAGATGAAATGGGCTAGACAGCAGCACCAATAATATACTGATTAAGTTATGTTATAAGTGGCACATTTTCCTTTAATTGTATAATTTTTCATGAAAAAGTATTTCAATAACCATGACACAGCTGTTTGAAAAGCTCGTCTTTAATGATTGTTTATTAGATGGAACAAAAATAATGAACAAGTGATCACAAAGTGTTAATGAGTGGTTTTATTTGCCAAGATAATGGTAATGATCTTTATATTCAAATTAATATGAATCAGAGCTAGATATAAAACTTATACGCAGGATGAACATTAGTCTTAACACTCAGGCAAATGTAAACAGATATACAAATACAGGCGCAGATACAAGTTTTTTAGTGTGCATATATATATATACGCGTACATACACACAATGTTAGGACATTAAATTGCCTACTCAATATATTTTCTCTTTTTGCCTTTTAGACCTTTGCCTATGTGTCTAGGCTTTAAAAGCACACTAGTAATTTTTTTTTAAACTGTTGTATCTCATGAAATATAGAACTTAAAGTTAGCCTCAGAGGTTTTAAAAATATTCTCTCCTTTAAATATGGTTGATTGTAAATACAGAGTATTAAGTTAAGTTTATGGCATAAGGGGTTGGTATAAACTTGCTACCAAGAAGCATGCTTTAACCATACATTGGAATTTTTTAAGACTTCAAAACTCGTTGGGTGGAAATAAAACCAAATCCTTAATTAAATAAAAGACAACAGCTTATTTACCTGAGGGGCAGGGTAGATTGCAAACTCTAGTTTGCTCTTCTTTCCATAGTCGACAGATAATCTTTCCATGAGTAACGATGTAAAACCAGAGCCAGTTCCACCACCAAATGAGTGGAAGATGAGGAAACCCTGGAGTCCCGTACATTGATCAGACAGTTTACGAATACGATCCAACACTATGTCCACTATTTCCTTTCCAATAGTGTAGTGACCTCTAGCATAGTTATTGGCTGCATCTTCCTTGCCTGTGATAAGCTGTTCAGGGTGGAAAAGCTGACGATAGGTGCCTGTCCTAACTTCATCTAAAAGTTAAAGCAAGATTATTATATTAACTATTTTTGCAGTTCATAAATTGACATTTTATACAAACCTGAGCTAGCAAGTTTAAAAATTGAGGTGGTATAAAATATCAACATATTTTAGTTTAGATGGTTTGTTGTTTTTGTTGCATGATCATAACCAGATGTTTTGCATCTAATCCCACTTGCTTTGAAGCAATTTATGGTTGACATACAATATAATATGCCTGTAGTTAATATTAATTCAAAATAAAAGTTACCTATAGGTCTAAATATATTTAGTAGTTTTTTTCATCAATAAATGATATTCATAATTAAATTACAGCAGTTTAAAACAAAACCTTTTTAAGTCAAAACAGTGTATACATACCTACGACTGTGGGTTCCAAGTCAACAAATACTGCACGAGGGACGTGTTTGCCAGCCCCAGTTTCACTAAAGAAAGTGTTGAAACTATCATCGTTTCCTCCAATAGTCTTGTCAGATGGCATCTGCCCATCAGGTTGGATGCCATGCTCCAGACAATACAATTCCCAACATGCATTGCCAATCTGGGTGCCAGCTTGCCCAACATGAATTGAGATGCACTCACGCTGAAATAAAATTAAATATACTAGAGTGTAACTATAGACCTCAATTTTATTTATTCAGCAAACAAAACCAAAACATGGGGATCAAACTCAGGACCTTTGGCTTAGCAAGCCAATGCTCTACCACTGAGCTATCCAGAATTCATCCCATGCCCAGAATCAATCTCCACTATTTTAAGGCAGAGTCTATGATGGACGTGTGTGTGGTACATGTCAGAATGTGCTCTCCTCCATATAAAGTCTGTTCATGATATGATTTTCGAACTGTCATCCAGGTAAAAACCTATGTTTAGGTTTTAGGTTGCCAACACTTGTAAAATATCACTGTTTTGTTATAAATGTAAAGATCTCTAATTACCTGTTATATATATATATTATATTTAAAATAGTGTAAACTTAATATACTATTTCATTTTTTAAATAATTTCTTTTTATCCAACTCAAAACAATATTTTAAACTTAATTAAAAGTACTTATTCTTCGGGTTATTGATTTTGTGTAATATAGTGCACACATCAATACCTTTTAATAGAGGCATCGTATTTACTTGGAAAAGAGAAAATTTTTGTCATTTTTTTATACATTCAATAAATGATTTTATGATTATTTTATCGTATTTTGAAATATTTTTAACTGAATAAAATATTTTCATCAACTTCGTGTCTGCATCATTGTAAAAAACTTGATTACTGTCATGTTCAACCATATGGTTTAAATTCGTCAGTCACCATTTTGAAGCTATGTTTGTTAGACATTTTTATGAAAGTAGTGTGAATATATTTTTAAGTGGAATAAAACTATAAATAAACTAAAACTATAAATAAACTGTGTCCATCCTTGAATAAATATATAAATAATATTGGCCTAAGTTACTGTGGTTAACTATCACATTAATATATTACCATCCATTTTCATTAGTCATCCAAAGTGATAGGTGTCCACTGTTGGCGTAGTGAGTGATATATTAGGAACTACTTCTAGTAAAATTTTGAGCTGTCATCTAAAACTTAGGTAGTGAATGAATTATTATTATCCCCATAGTTGTAATGCATTGAAACTTGTGGGTAATATTCATTGAAACCACAAGATTAAATGAAATAGATATGGGTGGTGAATACTATAACTGGCATTAACAAAGTAAAATATTATTCGTACAAATATCAATTTTGTCGATCAACAGAATTTGGCACAAATTGACAAAAATTTAGAGAACAAATAAAATATTACAACATTAAAGTAGGGTATCTTACCACTATTCTAAATACAAAGAAACCTCCCAAGTTGTGTTTTACAAATACCTGATGAAATTTATATTGCTACATAAAACCTAAGATTAAAATTCTGCCAAATAATCAAACGGGCAGTTTATTTGCTTTAGTTTGTTGATAACATTGAAAGCCTAGTAAACACATTGCACAAGATAAAAACTATAGGCTTATTGCTTATGATCTAAAAAAAAGTGTGGATATAGTCTGAATATGACAAAGGTGAAAACTATAGTTTAGTGCTATTAATTCATTCACAACCTAAGTTTACTTGGATGACAGCTCAAAATAATACTAGAAGCAGTCCTTAATATATCATCACTACACCAACAGCTGACATCACTTTGGATAACTGTAAGGCCGGTATTACACTATCACATTTTTCTTTGATCAAAGAAATATATGTAATATATTTCTTTGATCAAATATATGATAAAATATTTAATGCCGTCTTTGATCAAAGATGTGTTATTACACTACATCACATTTCTTTTACAGTCGCTAAAATATATGTTATTAAAATAATTGACTCCAATGGTTTAATTTCAAGTGCAGCGACTGTGAGTGTTATTGTGATAATCTCATTGCTGCTTGGAACTAAAAGAAAATCTGGTAAATGATTGTGGATTCTACCTTGGGTTGGGAGACGAAATTCAAAAGGGATTAACAGTTGCCTGCTAAAGGAACTTCAAACCGAAGATCCGAAATCTTATCAAAAATATTTACGCATGAACGGTGAAACTTTTAAATATTTGGTAGCTAAAGTCACTCCATTAATTAAAAGAAAAAAATACATATCTAAGAAATACTATGACTGATTGGCACATGCAGGATAATCTTTCAGGCGCCATTTTCTTTGATCAAACCTTAGAGCATGTTCTATAACGAAAATATGTGGAAAATATGTGATCAAAGATTTGTAAAATATTTCTGTGATCAAAGATCTTTGAGGAGTCGTCAAAGTTACATCACATTTTCTTTGATCAAAGAAATTTGACAGAAATGTGATAGTGTAATACCAGCCTAATGAAAACAGATGATAGTATATTAATGTAATAGTAAACTACACTAATTTAGACAAATATATATTTATTTGAGGTCAGACACAAAATTTATCTGTCGTTTTATTCACACCACTTTCACAAAAACTTCCAACGAATATAGCTTCAAAATGGCGACTGACGAACTTAAACCATGTGGTTGAACATGACTGTAAAAATGTTTTGTACAGTGATGCAAACATGCAGTTGATGAAAATATTTTATTCAGTTAAATATTTCAAAATACAATAAAATAATCAAAATCATTTATTGTATGATAAAAGAAGACAAGTATTTTCTCTTTTCCAAGTAAATACGATGCCTGTATTAAAAGGTATTAATGTGTGCACTATATTACACAAAATCAGTAACGTTCCAAAACGAAAAATAAGTACTTTAAATTATGTTTAAAATATTGTTTTGAGTTGGATAAAAAGAAATTATTTTTAAAAAAATGAGAGAAAACTTAAGTTTACGTTATTTTAAATGTAATATATAACAGGTAATTAAAGATCTTTACATTTATAACAAAACAGTGATAATTTTACATGTGTTGGCAACCCAAAACCTAAACATATGATTTTCGAACTGTCATCCAGGTAAAAACCTATCGTGAACAGAATATATAATGAACGTTAAGCAAAGAATGGTGTGTGTTATAGATAGCCAGCCTATCATGTTGTGAACAACTTCAAGTACTTTCAGCTTAATCATCCCTAAATGAATGCATTTCATTTCAGTGAAATTTTTTTCTTTCAAACAATCCAAATTCATGCTTTAGCTTGAGCTGTTATGAATTACATGAAGGTTCAGTTGATGGTCACCTTAGAATTAAAGTAGGCCTAAATGAATTGTGCAAAAAACAAAAAACATCAATTCTAAATAATGAGACACCCAGAGTAAGAAGTGGTATACCCCGATTTTGGTTGGAAGAACAGTAGGGGAAATTCAAATTTATTTCTTTGCGACCAATATTTCTAACATTTCACTATTTTATTTGTGTTATTTTATAGGTATTAATAATATATATTGAAAGTGACAACTGCAGATAACACACTTGATGTATGAATATTTTAAAATTGTTTTAGTAACTTTAATAACTAACTTCTACTGTTCTTCCTACCGAAATCAACCTATATCTACAGCTGAGCAAGGTTACCATAGATCAATTCATCAAACTATATTATCTGCAAGACCACATGTAGATTTTGTTACTTTTGCAGTCAGAACATTTACACAAACAATTTGTTTTAAATTACTGACAAACATGAAAATGGTTGTTTGGATGTTTTTATTTGTGTGAACAGCATCTGCGTTTTATTTAAAAATGCTTTTCAAGCAAGAGCTTATAAAATGCAGTGTGCTCTTCTGAAATAAAGATGGTGAAACAGCAAAAAGGGTGGTTGATGACACCATGAAAAACTATCAAGGCAATTGTCCTTAAAAGTGTTTATAAAATAAAAAGGTTTAGGCCTAATTAATTTATGTCATATTTAGCATTCCATTGACAGTATACATGAGGCAGTGCATGTCAACCCCTAAAGTTTGTAATTCTAGTAATTGTTAAAAATCATGAATTTTAATGTAGGAATTGATCTTTAAAATGGACTGGAAACTAGTGCTACAGTTATTTTGTGTGAAAACTATCACCTTGAGCTTTGGATCTATGCAAGAATAAATATAGATGGCCATTTCCACCCTAAAATGAAGATAGTAAATATAGGCCTAAAGACAAAACACCTAGTCCCTTAATTTTTTAATCCATTTGATATAACTTCTGACCATCCTTACTCAATTTACATTAAGTTTCAACTATTTTTTATGAAAATAGCATATTTTTAAGAAAACACTGACACTACACCCAAGTGTAGGCTACTTTATTCAGTTGTCAAATTTGATTGGGACATTTGTTTCACATTCAAAAATAAAATTCTAAGTTTGCCTTTGCCAAAGGATTTTGTTCTACATAAATGCTTTTATGAGGTCATACTTCCGATGATGTCATTCAGCACATCTGACTAATCATATATATACTCATCCCTTAGCCAACGCCCATAAGGACAAAGGTTATATTTCAATGGCCGACGGTTTCGATTATAATTGCAATAAGGTTCCTATGTTCATGCAATATAAATAGGTGTTGGTAGTGCCCTTTTTTTTACATATTAAATTACATTTTTAAACTATAGCACCTTACTTGATGCAAATCACATCCAAAGGCTTATGTGTGTGTAAATTACTAAATTATTATTTTAAGAAATATATATATGATGCATAAAACTACAATATTAAAATTAAATTTTAAATAGTAGAGTAGCCTAATAATACAATCGCGTGTGGAGAATAGCATATATTAACTTGGTAAGCAGAAGATTAATATTTTTTTTAAAAAAACAACTAGTAATATAAAATATAAATAATAATAATATATAATATAAAATATATATGATAATAATAGTAATATATAATATAAAATGTAATAATAAATTAATATTACCATTTTGATGAATTAAGTTGATGTAGAGTTACTAAGATTAGATAAATTTAAGTCTCGTCTAACGAAGCGTCCAACGGTGCTTCTTGTCAGGGTGAGAATGACTGTTGGGAGCGGTGAAAGCATAGATAAAGGTTAAAGTTAAAACAGAACGTTAGTCACTTGATGCGAGTAGTGATTCATACGGGAAACCCTCTGATTGGAGCTTTTTGAAATTCCAATTAAAAATCCTAATCAAAATACAGATAGTTTTCAAGATTTCAGTATTATTTGAATAAAAATCAAATTAAAATTATGGAATTTTCTGCTTAAAATAAATGCAACATTTATTAATTGAATACACATTTTATTATATCGACATGTAACAATTTTAATATTCATGAAAAGTTGTTTGAGACTTGTTAAAGCTACGTTAACAAATAAGAATCGAGCATCTCCAAGACGTCATTCTTTTTTATTTCTTTGCGTATTCTCTTTTAATGGCCCTGGAAACACTCAAACCAAACAGCCAGGAAAACTGACCATTTCTTTTCAAATAAATCTGACAAAATCAAGCCTATCGCATAGTTAATGGTAAATACTACATATTTCGTAAGAAGTTGAAGCACATTAGTGTTAGTCGTAGCGTTAATAATAGATACATATTGAATAATGATTATAATAACTGACAATATTATTATTATTGAAAGTGATTTTTCCAACATGATTTTCAATCCAACCCTCACGCAAATGGGGGTACACATCCTCTAAATTCAACCTTCCTTATCCTTAACTCATTAGCGTAATTAGTACACTTGCGTATTACCTGACAGGTAGTAGGACGCGGTGCTAAAAATCAAAATAGTGAGTTGTTTTTAATTTACTTTTCTTATAACTTCTCCAATAATCAAAAGATCTGTCCACTTTATCCTTTCTATACTACTACTCCAATACTAGAAATCAAAGATTTCCAAATATTTTCGTCTTCTTTTTCCTTAAGGTCCATTCAAAGCGATGTATTAATTATGATATGTAAGTTATGTATTACTTCACCAGTTTATTCCTCATCTCCAGGTCTAATTTTCTTTTCAATAGTACCTTATTTTTATTGAAATCATATTTGGCTAATACTATTTTTTACTTTATCTCTTATGCACACTGCATGCATGTCACAATTTAACCTCGTAAATATTTTAAATCATTTATATTTTCCAGCTGTTGGTTTTTTACCGCAATGTTTAGTGCACCTTCTCTCTGAGATATCCTCTTATCTTCGATTTCGCAATGTTTCTTTCCATTGCATACACCCTACCCTACGCTTCTTGTTTCAACTTGTTTTTTCATCATAGTTTGAATGAAGCTATTCTTCTTCCTTTCAATCCCAAATGAGTTACATAATCAACTCCAATTTTTTTCTGTACGGTATACTTATCACATGTCCTCATATTTAGAAGTTAGAACCCTCCAAATGTTTTCTTGAAAGTCATATTCTCCATACAGGTTGAAAAATAATTAGTGATACGTAACACCCTGCCCTACTCCTCTTCCTATCTCCAAGTAATTGGTGTTCCCTATGTCCTAACCTACTTTTAGCTCTAAGCTTAATGCAAAATACTCCTATTAATCTTCTATTCTTCTATTTCTCCAGTCAATTTCTATTTTCTTGAGTATCTTCATCAGTTTCCTCCAGTTTACTATGTGACATACCTTTAACCAAGGGAATGCATAATTTGTCTATATTCTACATATTACTGTAGGGCACCTTTTTCAAAAATTATACATCATATAAAGATAAAAAATTTACCATTTCATAATATTTATATCACTATAAAAATATACTTTAAAGTGTTTGTAGAAATCATGGTTGTTTACTTTTAAATGAAATCGACATGTTTCGGTATCAGTATCATAATCCGGGAACTTAAAACATGGAAGATGGATGTTAACTTCAAGCTTCTTGTAGATTGCGTGGGTGTTGCACATGTAAAAAATTTGTTATTATTAGGTAAGGTAAAATTTCTCCACATATTTTTCTATCTTAAAAAATACCTCAATTAAAATTAAGTGTTTATAAATGCCACACCCATACAATCTATAAGAGCTTTGAGACAAAAGCCCCATCTATAGATTCTTTACCAGTAATATACCTAATAATTCTAATTTTATACTTGTTACATGAATTACATGACTTATAACCATTTTAATGTGTTCTATGTTTATAATTTATTTTACTTGTGGTCATTTTACATTAGATTTTCTGATCAAACTTCTTAATAAGCTATTTTTATAATTTATTGTATTTGTATACATGTATAATTTAATTTTAATAATTTTGTGTGTCATATCAAGACATTGTTTAAATTGTAATATTATAGCTACACATTTTAAAGGATAAACTTTGTTTTGTCTTTTTTTGCAAAACCAAATTGAAATAAATAGTGTATAATAATGTGTATCTCATTTATCTGTTTTATACATAATACACCATTTTCACTGACTGTTGTAGCTCAGTGTGTAACAAACTACTCAAAGCATTTCCTTCATTAATAATAGTTGCACTCCTTGCAAGACATTTTTAAATTTTAATTGCTTTGAACACAAAAAAACCCAATATGGCCGAAGAAGTTACTTCAAGTAGTTGTGTCTAATAAATGCCTTCACCAATCCTTTTTACTTTCTACACCGAGACTACAGTGTTTATTATTATACAATAAAGATGGTCTTGCTAAAAGAAGAAAAAAACAAATGAGCAATTAGCATAAACCATTGTTGTAAGAAAGAAAGTATTCATTATTTTAATTAATACAGTTCCCAATATTTTGAAACCAACAAGAAATAAAAATGGTATGTATTCAATTTTGTTTTTTAATACACTTCTAGATATATTATTTTAACAATGTACTCAAATGCTAATTATTTAAACTGGCGTCCAGTCATGTTTTTAAATAATATTTTTAAGATCCAAAAATAAATAGCTATGTTATAAATAATTGGTTTAAGGTGTACAATATTATATATCCCTACAAATTTTCTTGACAATAACCAATAAATTATATTCATCTGCACAACAATAATTGCATCAACCTAGCATGGAAAAAAACTGTGTATTAGAGCCCAAAAAAAATGTCTAGGCCAATTTTAATAAACAAAATTTTGTTTTCTATTTCATGATCTATCTAGTTGTAGACAGCATTGCAGATCCTGTTTCACACATTTTCAATAATTCCAAGAGAAATGTAGTTTTTAAAGAGTTCCTTTTTTGTGATCTTATCTTTGAATACATTCTAATATATATATATATATATATATTATATATATATTGTCTATAATATAAAGTGTAACAGTAAAATTTGAGTTTAAAATCTCTGGTTCAATTAATTATTTTTAGAACTTTTGAATCATCATTATGAACCGTTTCCAGGCTGTGGTCGGGCCTGTTTAGTAAAATGCCTCTATCTCCCTCGGTCCTTCCACCATTCTTCCCTGAACACTCTTCCACTCTGCTCCTCTCACTTGCACATTTGCTATCTGTTCCTCCTCTCTCTTCCTTGGTTTCCCTTGCGGACTCTTTCCTACATACTTCATATCTATTAATCTTCTTGGAATATTCTCTCCTTCCATCCTCATCCTTGCTTCCTTTACTATCTCATGTACCCCAACTCTAGACCTTACATTTTCATTCCTAATCCTATCTCTTCTGGTGACAGCATTCTCCTCAACCACTTCATTCCCATGACCTCCACTTTCCTTTTATCCAAAGTCCAAGTTTCCGCTGCATACATTACTATAGGTATGAAGTATGCTCTATACAGCATTTCTCTTTTTCATAGCAGCTCTTACACACCTGTAGAAAACCTCTCCCTGCTGCCCTTGTCTCACTATAGGCCTATCCTCTCTACTATGAGACTACAATGTTGAATTATCTTTTTAAAACAAAATTGAATTGATAAATATTATTAGTAAATGACTAAATGAGATTAAAAAATATACTTTTAAAGCTAAAAATTATGTTATGCCCTATAAATAGTTCAGGGTCCTACCATGAAGTTTAAACATTTGATCTTTTTTTATTGAATGATATGATTTGTAGTTGCAGTTGGCGTTTTTTATGCATTCATAAAAGTATATGTTATGTAATTTACATCAACAATGTGTACAATAAATTATACAAATTCTGCATATTGAAAAATGACACCTGGACAATTTTCAGAATATAATATCTATATGGATTAAATCCTCACTAAAAGCATACATAATAGTTTTGGTTATTTGATTCTTAAATTATACAATGGTTAAACTCCAGCAAATCATCTACTTAAAATTCAAGCAATGGCCATGCTACAAAACCAAATAGACATTAAGACACTTTAGCAGTTTTCACTAACAGAATTCTTAGTTAGGTACAAAAAATACTTACCTCTAACACAATACTGTTTTGCTTGTGGTCACATCCATGCTCCTGCACAACTTAATCTCACTAATGGATGACATTCACATGCATGAAGCATATGAGATAAACATTTTTTAAGTCCTCCAACTTAGCTTGGGCTTCCTTACTTATGATACTCTTTTGGTTCCTCATGGCAGCTCCACAATCAGCAATTTTCCATCCAATTGTCATAGACAAGTATTAAATAAAAATACAAACATATTTTTCGTGGCCAAAATTGATAACATTTTATTATTTTTTGTGTGTGTTTTAAGGGTAGTAATATCTATAAAAATAACAGCTGCAGATCACATGACCTGATGTATGGATACATAACTATGAAAATGGATCTAGTAGCTTTTCTAGCTGTCAGATAAGGTTCATCCTAAAATTGAATTGTATGGGCCTAAATATAGGTACTTAAATTGCCATAGTTTTTTAAAAAAAGTTTATATTCTAAATTTTGGTTTATATTAATTACTACAAATCACTAGAGCCCAGAATTTTAAGTAGTAGGGCCCGATTAACCTAAAAATTATGTATATAGATATGTAGTAAAATATTTAACCTTGAGTAAATCTCCTTCCCCATGTTAATAACTATATTTTTGAAACAAAATTTAATTTTATGACTGCAAATTTCTGAAAAAATTATTAGAAAAACACTTTTCTTATCAGTTTGTTTTAAGCCACTTATATTTCAAATTATTAAAAACTTCAAATAAATGGCATTATATAACTGATTTTAGAAATCATACAAACACTACAAAATTTCAATGAAACCTCCACTGTTGTAGTTTTGAAAACAAGTGAATGTCAAACCCCCTCTAGATTTTTGAAGTCAGTGCCCTAGAATTATTTTTTTCGATCTGAGGTTAAATGTTTGATCTTGTTGGCTTTTCAAAAGATTGATCTATGTGCCATATCCCTGTGACAGACTTCAAATTAAATTTCCTTGATTAATTTTGGTTTCTTTTTACAACATTTGTTCTTTGCTTTGCCACTTTTAATCAATTTCTTCTCTGGACCAAAGAACAACGGGAAAATGAGCTAATCAAATCTAAGAATTATGGCTTACAACTCGTCAACTTGTGTTTACAAACTAACACACTACATCTAATTTAATTCCCATTTTTGCAGAAACTAAAAGTACACAAATAATTTTAAAATGGTTTTATGATAGTTGTAAATAAATAACAAAATATCAATTGTTCATAAAATTAAGGCACACAATAGGCCCCACATTTTGTTTGGAGCTTTCTAAATTAGAATTAAAAGTATATTATAATGGAAGTTGGGCTTACACTATACAAATTGGCTTTGTTTTATAGTCTCATGCTAGCATGACACGGTGAGAATACGCTCAGCCTGAGCGCACTCAAGACACTATTCATATCGTATATATAGACAATCTGAGTGCACTCAGACAGCATCTTCCGATCAGAGTATACTCAGGCGGTGACCAACTCACATCTGTACGTACTTGAGCAGAGTAGTGTTTATATATGGTGGAAAGAGGAAGATTGATGCATTTTGATAAAGTGACCAGGCCATTGGCCACAGGCTGGAAACAGTTGATATGATGAAATCTGGGGATTTTTTAATTATCTATAAACTGAAAGACAAATGAACCAAATTTAAATTAAGTAATACATTGACTTCCTAATAAAACATTTAAAATGGAACTACTGCTCAATAATATGGATAAAAAGTAGGAAAAGTAGTAGACCTCAATATGCACTTTCTAAAACAATATTTCAGCACATTGTTTACAAACTAACTTGAGTACAGACACAGCACCCAGTGCCCAGCCATCGTTTCATTATTGTGAAAAGAGAATACCTAATTTCATCAACTGTATATGTATGACTCTGCTAGAAATCAAACTCAAGATCCTAAGCTCATTTGGCAAACACACTATCAACTGAGTTAAGATGTGAGAAAATACTCTATCCTTTTTTATGTTGTAAATATTATTTTTGGTCATAAATAAAAATGTAATTAACTTTAAATATAATGACTAAAAATAAAGCTGATTTTTTTGCTTTCGGCCTAATTCTTTTTTAAAAGTGGTAGTATTTCAGGCCAATATTCATATGATAGGTTGCTGACTATAGCATAGGTACTACTAAATAATAGTTTGAAACAACCACAATTAAAACAATGAAAACATGTTTCTCAAATGCTTTTAATCAATTTAAAACTGATGAGCTGTTATCATTTTGTGTTGATCACCACCCCATTTTAAAAGTAATTCGAGCAATCTTAAAGGAGAGATCCAAACAGGCCTACCAGTAAGACCTATATCAACTTTTATTTTTTGTACATTCAGAAATAGCAAATAATTTATTAGAAATGAAATTTCAAGACAACATTAAATGAACATTAAAGAATAAATCCATCCTAAAACTAGATTAAAATATACATAAATCAGTTATTTTTGTTCTGTAACTTAAAATTAACTTAAAGGCTTAATATAATTTTCATAATGCTTAACAAGTATTTATATTGAAACCATTTATTGACATTGTTGTCAAATTATAAATAATGGTTTAATTTTTGCAGCGCGAGTGTATTTCCGTTCATATTGGTCAAGCCGGTGCCCAAATTGGCAATGCATGCTGGGAATTGTACTGTCTAGAGCATGGCATCCAACCTGATGGACAGATGCCATCTGATAAGACTATGGGTGGAGGAGATGACAGCTTCAATACTTTCTTCAGTGAAACCGGTGCTGGCAAACATGTTCCAAGAGCAGTTTTCATAGATTTAGAGCCTACAGTAGTTGGTATGTCTACATTGTAACCTCATATTTTGTAGTAGGAACAAATGTTAGGTTCATTATTAACTTTAGACTGCCGTGAATTAATTAATATTTTTATAGATCTATGAACATTATGAGAAACCACAAGATATTCAGCAAAATAACTCCCCCCCCAAACAAACATTCATTTCTCTAGCCGAAAACACTGTAATACCCCTAATTTGTTTGTAGCACAGAGGGAAACCTAGAGTTTTGTGGTGTCTATGGTTTTATACATTGTGGTGTCTATGGTTTTATACATTGTTTTTACATTGTAAATAAATATTTCTTAAAGCACATCAACTTTGATTAATCTTCTGACTTTTAATCAATACCTATTAACTTTTAAACATCTTATTGCGATTGAAAAACAATATTTACTGTAAATTCTTATTTCTATTAGCTGAATAGCTATATCAACCGTGAAACCAGTGTATTTTGATATCACTAAATTATTGTGTTAATTATCAGTTGATGGTTTTTACATTCCAGATGAAATTAGAACAGGCACCTATCGCCAGCTGTTTCACCCAGAACAGCTTATCACAGGCAAGGAAGATGCAGCCAATAACTATGCTAGAGGTCATTACACTGTTGGAAAGGAGATTGTAGACTTGGTGTTGGATCGTATTCGTAAACTGGCTGACCAATGCACAGGGATGCAGGGTTTCCTCATCTTCCACTCATTTGGTGGTGGAACTGGTTCTGGTTTTACATCGTTACTTATGGAAAGATTGTCTGTCGACTATGGAAAGAAGAGTAAACTAGAGTTTGCAATTTACCCTGCTCCCCAGGTAATTTATTTATTTTGACCTATATTTGATAACAGCCACATTTTTTAGTCTCGTTCTGCAGAAGCTTAAAATGTAATTCTATAAAACAGATTTATTGATATACTGGTGATGTGTACTTAAATACGGAATATGTTCACGAAGTCAAAATATGCTCGATGAATGTTGGGATACATGATGTTATTTTGTAAGGACAATGAGAAAAAAGTCCATACAGTAACATATATAGTATGATTTTGGTAGGAAGAACAGTAGAAGTTAGTTACTAAAGTTACTAAAACAATTTTTATATATTCATACATCAAGTCATGTGATTTGAAGTTGTCACTTTTGACACATATTATCAATACCTATAGAATAACACACATAATATAGTAAAATGTTATCAATGTTGGCTGTAAAAAAATATGTTTGAATTTTCTCTACTGTTCTTCCAACCAAAATCAGGTTATAGATATGAGACAAAGCAAAGATCAACTGTTGTGATTATAAGAATTTGTATGTTATGTGTCAATCGTATGATACTAAAAACAAGTTTAATGAATAAAATAATATAGTGGACATTCAGCTCTTTTGTGTCTAGAAAAGAACTTGAATTAAATCTTTTAGTTTAACTGGAAGATATATCAGATTAAGATGCTTATGTGCTTCCTAAATTTATCACTCGTCCATCAAATGCACCTTCTAGGCATAGCCCAGTCAGCATACCATCCTTCACAGCTGCAATACTATTCAATTGCAGAAAATATTGTTGAGAGTGATTGAAACAAAACTTATGCTACCCTATAATATCAGATAAAGAGAACATACATATTCCAATGTGTCAATATTGAAAATTTAGGTAAAATTATGTTTGGTACGCTAACTTGGACGACTATAAGCCAGTGTTTATTTATATTCCTTGGTCAGGTGGGATAAGAGTGTACAGGGATCCCGCGCTTTATGACGATCCATTCTTTCATACCTTTTTAATTATAACCAGAACCCATACATTTGATGTGTGGCCCTCTCTTTAGACCTATTTTGTCATGTTTCCATGACCTTCCATGCACTGTTTTTTCTCTCAATCGACTCAGCACTATCTTTTCACTTTTGTTCATTTTACCCTACACTTGTAAAGTGTTATTTAAATTTCACATGCATTCAATCAATAGTGATCTGGTTCCTAACCTCTCGAATAAGTGGAGGACATCTATATTTATTTATACAAAATATAGTTCTTTTCTACTCTCCAAAATAATGTTGCTGATTTTATCTAAACTTATTAACCATCTTCTTATTTCCATAAATGCTATATAATAATAATAATCATAATAATTAAGTTGTATTAAGTGATAATTTGTTTTTTCCACCGCCTTTCATATCAGAAGTTAGCCTAGGTATTGTATAAATCAGTCCCTAGATTATTTTATTAAACCATATAATGTAAATCTGAAAATTTCTATAACTTTACAATAATTGCTATCAAGTCAAGATGTGACTAGATACCCATATGCTAATGTGCAATATTTTTTTAGAAAGCTGATAAGACTAAGTTCTTTGAAATATTTTTTTTCTTGTGCAATGTTAGTAAAATAGTTGATAATCATGTATAAGGTCTTCTGATTGGTGGAGAGAAATCGGCTGTTGTAATATAGGTTAAAAGACAAAGAAATTGAGGACAAGCACATCTGGAGCTGTGGCTAACTCCAGTCAATTAGAACATAATTTTGAAACAACATGAGTGTGTGTGTTGACTCCCAGTACATCAAAATTCATGTTAGTGGCAGCGTGTCTGTGTATGCTGTTCCCCAGTACCTTTTCAGGTTATTTTCATATCTACTAATTACACTAATGAGTGAGGTTGAAATTAGAGGAACTTGAAAACCACTTTGTAAAAACACCCTCATTACACCTGACCAAGATTAAAAGGCTAAGGAAACAAACCCTAACAGAAAATCAAAGGGGAATGTTAGGTCTAGCAAGTCAGTTACTTTAAAAATAAAAAGCTTTCAATAATCAAGTGAGCCTCGGAAATTGCAATACTGGACATGAACCCTCTTCTTAAAGTGCTGTGGCGAATGATTGTACCCGGCTTGCTGGAACAATAAAACTTATAATGATGATGATTTGTTTAGAGTAACGTCCCTAGCATATTCTAATAACAGTGTGGAAGTATATTAGCAAGGTATATTAATTTATTTTTAATCATGAATCATTCTAAAGAACCTCTTGTAATTAATTACATGGTACAAGGTATATTACTACATCTCTTATTTATATATGATTCAAAATAGACTATTGTAATTAGTTACAGGGTCCTTTTCTATTTCCAGGTATCAACTGCTGTAGTGGAGCCATACAACTCAATTCTGACAACACACACAACCTTGGAACATTCTGATTGCGCCTTCATGTGTGATAATGAAGCAATCTACGATATCTGCCGTCGCAATCTCGATATTGAGCGACCAACCTACACCAACTTGAACCGTCTCATTGGCCAGATAGTGTCATCCATCACTGCTTCTCTGCGTTTTGATGGTGCACTGAATGTTGATCTGACAGAGTTCCAGACCAACTTGGTACCTTATCCTCGAATTCACTTCCCTCTGGTGACTTATGCACCAGTGATTTCTGCAGAGAAAGCTTATCACGAGCAACTTTCTGTGTCAGAAATCACCAATGCTTGCTTTGAACCCGCCAATCAAATGGTGAAGTGTGATCCTCGTCATGGAAAGTATATGGCTTGCTGCATGCTGTATCGTGGGGATGTAGTTCCAAAGGATGTAAATGCAGCAATTGCTACAATCAAGACGAAGCGTACAATCCAGTTTGTTGACTGGTGCCCAACTGGATTTAAGGTGAGACATGTACCAAATCTTTTACTTATGTGAAAGAAAAACTTCCAATTTGCCATTTAGCTTGGTTTATCAGTTTATTCTTTTTTTCATATATAGTTTTTACAATTCATTCATCTTCTTTATATAAATTTACCTAATCATACATGCTAATCAAAGAAGAGTTTTATAGCATCTTTATATTATAAAGTAATTGGTATAAGATAAGTCTCACAATTTATTTGTTTAGTTTTAAACCAGCTTCCTAGTTTTATTTACTAAAAATAAACTTATTTTTCTGTTTCACAAACCACCTAATAAAAGGTATTTTGAAGGACCTTTTTGCCAATAAATACATTGATAAAAGACAGATAAAACCTGAGATTAAAAAGTTTTGAACCGCAGAAGAATACCTTTAGCAAAGATGGTTGAATGAACTATAGCTCAGTGCAAAATAGTATAGAGTACATCTTAATCTAAAAGTGTAATCTATACATCTTAGNTTTTTTTTTTTACAAAACTTTAATTTCATATAGTGTACTAAATAAAACCAATAATATACAAACAAAAAAGTTAAGCGTCATATGTAACCTTACATTTGTGATTTTGTTTGCAGGTTGGTATTAACTATCAGCCACCAACTGTGGTACCTGGTGGTGACTTGGCGAAGGTGCAGAGAGCTGTGTGCATGCTGTCCAACACAACGGCCATAGCCGAAGCTTGGGGCCGTTTGAACGGAAAATTTGATCTCATGTATGCCAAGCGTGCTTTTGTTCATTGGTATGTGGGGGAAGGCATGGAAGAAGGAGAGTTTACGGAGGCCCGAGAAGATATGGCCGCCCTTGAAAAGGATTACGAGGAGGTTGGAATGGACTCTGTGGAAGGGGAAGGTGAAGCAGCTGAGGATTATTAGTGATGTTATGAGTTATATCCCTGTTTTGTGTTAACCCCATATAAATTAATTGTAATATTAAATTAAGTTTGAATAGTAATAAATACATTTTTGGGGAGTTTTGTTGGACTTCTTTGTTCAAATACTTACTAAGCCACTTTTAAAATGTCTTGCATAATAAACCCAGTTAAATTAATAGGGAAATAAAATTTTGTTAAAATATTCCATTGGATTTTATAGTCATGCTTCTGCATGCTTGTCAAGCATCAGATGTTTGTTTATCTTCCTACTGCTTTCTAACTAACCTTCTTGAGCACTAAATTAGTTATAACATAGTTGATATAGTTTTAAACCAAAAGATAATTTCTTAACGTATAATGCAATATTGTTTTGAAATTTGAAGTAGAAAAAGGCATAATCCATGATAGCATTTAGAATTCATTGGGTGTCACATATGGGGTGAGTTAAAAGCAGCATGCGATCCCTGGCACATACCTTCAATGATCCCTTATATTCAAAATGAGGCAAACTGAAAAGTGTACAAGATTGCAGAAAGTTTGACTTGAAAAATGTTTAATTCTGAAAAAAATCTATCAATGCAATGATACATTTTCAAATTAAAAAAAAACTTTGACTTCATTAGTCCCTTTATTGATCAAGAAAATGTTTGCAAATTGTCTAGTTGTAAACATTCTTCAAATATCTTTGGCTAGTTACCTGTTTGAAAAGGTTTGTTCATTGAAAGGAGGTGAGTTGGGTGGGGATTTCTGGTTGGTACCTGGACTCTTTGTGTTCAAACCACCACCTCTTTACAACAAACAAATTGAAAGTGAGGTGTTTCACTTGGAAGGGCTTTTCTCAACCTGGTGCAAGCAATGCAGCCAAACTCCCTCCAGGCTGAGTGTATGGCGTATACCTTGTCTGTGCACTAGGCCTATTTCAACACATTCTCAATATCTATGTTATAAAAAGATTATTTAAACCATATTGGAACCATATGTAGGAACAACATTTATTAAAGACAGTAACAAATTTTGAAAAACAAATTTCAAGTTTAAAATGTTTATATAATTATTTTATATAATTATATTCTTACTTTGTTGCCTGCTGTTTCTTTATTTGGAATTTCTTTCTTGCCTTCAGTTTCTTTTTCTTCTTCGATCCTTGCGAGTCTGAACTAAGTGATACTTTCTTTCCCACAACTTTATCTTGTACTATCTCCTGAGCTTTCTGCAAAGCATCTCCTGTAAAAATCTCATCCAATGGATTGAGGTTATACGAGTGTTCTGGCTTAGATTCTTGGTATGCAACCTTCTGTTGCAAACGGTTGATGTACTTGCCTGCAGACGTTTTAGTTAACTGTTGGCGATACTGATGGAAAAAAAGTAAATGTGTTAGAAAGTTGGAAGAATGAATCAAGATGCATTTAGTTATTTAGTAAGATTTAGATCCTGTAAACAAGGATGAAGAAAACCATAAAGGGATAGTGAAAGGAGGAGCTATATGGGTTCAGAAAGAAGAGGTTGATGATAGATTATTTACTATATGCAATTAGAAAACTGATGGAGAAGACATTTAAATATAGAAAGGACCTGGAAATGATGTTCATGGATATAAGGAAAGCCTGAAAAGCAATTGAGGAGAAAAAAGTAGAAAAAAGAATGGTAATTGGAGTAATGTGTAAGTATGATGATAATATAAGTTGTGTTAAGACAAAGAAAGAGTGGATGGAGTAGTTCCAACTAATAAATGGAGTCAAACTGGGAAGAAATAAAATGAAAGCAATTTATGTTTTTTGAGGACTTAATGGCACAGGAACAGCTTGAAAATGAATGTAGGAACAACATTTATTAAAGACAGTAACAAATTTTGAAAAACAAATTTCAAGTTTAAAATGTTTATATAATTATTTTATATAATTATATTCTTACTTTGTTGCCTGCTGTTTCTTTATTTGGAATTTCTTTCTTGCCTTCAGTTTCTTTTTCTTCTTCGATCCTTGCGAGTCTGAACTAAGTGATACTTTCTTTCCCACAACTTTATCTTGTACTATCTCCTGAGCTTTCTGCAAAGCATCTCCTGTAAAAATCTCATCCAATGGATTGAGGTTATACGAGTGTTCTGGCTTAGATTCTTGGTATGCAACCTTCTGTTGCAAACGGTTGATGTACTTGCCTGCAGACGTTTTAGTTAACTGTTGGCGATACTGATGGAAAAAAAGTAAATGTGTTAGAAAGTTGGAAGAATGAATCAAGATGCATTTAGTTATTTAGTAAGATTTAGATCCTGTAAACAAGGATGAAGAAAACCATAAAGGGATAGTGAAAGGAGGAGCTATATGGGTTCAGAAAGAAGAGGTTGATGATAGATTATTTACTATATGCAATTAGAAAACTGATGGAGAAGACATTTAAATATAGAAAGGACCTGGAAATGATGTTCATGGATATAAGGAAAGCCTGAAAAGCAATTGAGGAGAAAAAAGTAGAAAAAAGAATGGTAATTGGAGTAATGTGTAAGTATGATGATAATATAAGTTGTGTTAAGACAAAGAAAGAGTGGATGGAGTAGTTCCAACTAATAAATGGAGTCAAACTGGGAAGAAATAAAATGAAAGCAATTTATGTTTTTTGAGGACTTAATGGCACAGGAACAGCTTGAAAATGGAATTAAGTGAAAGAGTGTAAAATAAAATTTAGCACAGCAAAGAGTGAAATTATGGTGATGACAAGGACGAGAATAAGGCTTATTATACTATAAAGCCACATGGCTGACTCACTCACCGACAATAAATAATGTTTACCCACTTCAGGGTGAGCTATAAACTTGAAATTTAGCAAAATTATAGCTTCTAGCCTAGTAGAGAGTGTTTATTATCTTGCAAGTGTGAGGGAGGCCAAGGTTGGGATCAGAGGAGATCAAATGAAAAGAGGGCAGCAGGGGGAGGTGTTATACAGACAGGTGTGTAAAAGATCTGCTATGGAAAAAAGAAGTGCCTCTGAAGTGTAAAGAAGTGTTGTAGAGCCATACTTTGTACCCATTGTTAGGTATGCAGCAAAAATATAGATATGTAATGTAAATACCGGAAAGATAACTGTGGGAATGCATCTTTTTTAAGGAGCTGTCTCAAGGAAAAATAGGACTAAGAATGAAGATGTGTGGACAAGGGTTGAGGGGTACAAGGGACATGAGATAGTAGAGGAAACTTGAGCGATATGGTATGTACATGTATGATGATATAAAAGGAAAGGATCCCAAGGTTATTATGTAAGAGCATAAGAACTTTTGCACAATTTCATTTGATTAACTAGTAAGAGTATATTCCATGTAATGTGTAAATTTAAGGTGAAATTTATAAAAAGATAATAGCTGATCTTTTTATAAAAAGTTTATATGGGTTGTAGATTTATCTTAAGCAACCATGATCAACTTCTAAGCCATAATTCAGTCAGTACGCTACTCCCTGCTGCTGATAAAAAGGGCATTATGTGCCTAGAAAATTATTTTGATATGTACTTTAAGGCCTAAATTTTTCTGGCACGTGTGTAGGCCTTATTCTTATATCCTCCTTTCAATGTTTATTAAATCCAGCAGCTTGGCATCAATTTTTTTTCTTTAGGTGGGTAATAATACTGTTTTTCTCCTCATGACATTACACAAACCACCCCTGGTATGTTTAATTTGATGATTGTGTTTTAATAAGTCTTTCATGAGAGAATATTTACAAGGTGAGTTATCTTTTTTCTCCATTCATTAAAAAAATGTAATCTCTCAGGATAATACAAGATGACAAATCAAAATTAATTTGATCTTATTTGAGCTATGCAAAGTAATGAATGAATTGAAAAATACATTACAACATTTGCTAGGTGTTTTTATTACAAACATAATAATTAGTGGTAATTTTTCTATCAAAAATATTACTTTAGTTTAACATTTGTTCAAAGTGTATCAGTATTGATGTATTAACTAAAACAGTTTTTGTGTGTGTGTATACATGTTTAGGAATTAATAGAGCACAAATTTTAGTTTATTGTATGTTGTATCACAAGATTGATTTTACATAAAAATTTAAAATAAATTAATCTTTTTTGCTGGCATTAGAGAGCTGCGAGTGTTTGAATTTTCGATCCATCCTTTTTATCGATTCTCTGATTGTACAGATTTATAGGTTCTGCAATTTAGAGCTTTTTTCATAAGGCAATTTCTTTGTCTTGTATTATGTGTATTATTGCTTACTCTTAAGTCTTTACTCTACTTTTATAGATATTGTTGGTTAATTGTGCAGTTGGGGAAAAAAAGAAAGAGGAAAGGGGGTGGGGGTGGTGAAAGAAGAAAACCCAACAAAGAGGGTAGTATGTAAACATGTGAGAAGTGCAATATTGTTAAGATCAGAAACCGAGCAAACAGTCTGTTAAATAGATGAGGAAAAGGCATAGAAAAAGGTATAGAGTGGCATCTACAATCAATCCAGCATAAGAGTGGTGGTCGTTGAGAGTTAGCATAAGATTATCAATGCAAACGTTAGTTAAACCTTTGTGGAAATAATTATTTTCTTAGTAATACTATATTCAATCAAAAGTATTAATAAATGCTTCTAATACTCTCCTATAGGTAGTGCTATACATGCAAAATTCACCAAATGTCAAATGTTCGCCTCCTTCCAAACTACTTGCCAAACTGTTTGTCGAATGATGAGCACACATCTATACACATGCACCTTTTGAAAAATCGCAAAAGAGTCAAGAAGTTTACGGTCGGGAACGACAAACATTCATGCTTAACATGGAGAATGAAATGGAAATGGTTGTGCATATCATATACACGCGAACCACTTCTAACTACTACTTTATTAAAATTTATTTAGACATGTTCTGAACGTTGCCATTAATTTTTCTTTTTAAAATCATAATAGAACAAGTTACGCTCAATTGTTGTTGAATCTACTTCCAGCCGTTATATAGCTCAGTCCTATTTTTATGTAAGTTAGTGTAAAGGGTTTCTTTGGTAACTAAATGAAAGAACAAAAAATATTAATACACCATTGTTTTTTGTTTTGTGGTTATAGAAACAACAGATATTATGATGCATGAAATGATAAGTTGAAAAGTTTTATATTCCCACTTGTATCGCCGGGTAGCTGGCCACCATAAATTATAAAAGAAATGTATTTTTATAACTTATAGAAAGAGCCATACAAAGTATTAGTTTCAAAATAAAGCATTTTTACCTTGTAAACTCACGCACATGAACACAAGTGAATGAGGGTCGTATGATGTCATCAACAACGCTCATTTTGCATAGTTCACCATCTTTATTTATGAAGAAAAGGCAGCTTTTTACAAGCTTGTTTTTGTAAAACTTTTTAAGAGAGCTATAAGCCACCTCCACAAAAAAGAAACATCCATAAGGTTATTTTTTTAAGTTTGGTTATTTTCTTAATTTTGAATTTCAATAATGTAAAGATGCTTAAAAGAACAAAATTACCAAAAATAAATTGATTTTGGTCAAATTTTTGACTGCCAAAAGTGACAACAGCCCAACAGAATGGTCTTGCAGATCATATGATTTGACAAATAGATACACGAGAGTAGATCTGGTAACTTCTGCTAGTTGTAAGTTAACACCACTCCTATGCTGGATGGACTGTATTTATAGGGCTGATGTAAAATATAGCTTAGTTTAAGACTGTATAAATTAGACCTTAGGGCAAAAATGCACTATATACACTCTTGTTTACCCTTAAAGCTTACCTTAATTGATCATAATACAGCTCTATCTTATAAGCTGTGCCAATATTGTTACCTGTCAAGCTAAGCTTGCTACCTTCCAGGGTAAATGCAGTGTACATAGTACCCGATAAGGATACCAATAAATGTAACAAACACAATTTATCACTTTTTATGATGATATAAGGAACAAAGTTCACACTTTACACTTGTACCAGTGCACAAAGAGGTAATGCCAACTCATGAAGAAAATCAATCCTTACAGCTCAATCTTGTCCTTAATGCTCTCACTTATATCCGAGCCTTCTTTACCAACTTACTTTTCCTCCTTTTTGTGTTTTTTGGTTTCCTCGTTTAAGAAGTTGCATTGCATGTTTTACACTCTCTCCTCATGAGTTGCGATACAATGAAACTTAACGGTTACTAGGCAATGAGTTTTTTTTTTTTGAAACTTGGTGTGGGGAGGGGCTGTAGAGAGTTTCTAGTGATGAGAACCCAGTTTTCTAGACGGGAAGGGGAGATTTTGAGTCTCTTTATGTATTATTTTTTCTCTTCCTGAATTTGGGCACAGTACTGGAGCTAATGTAGATTGACAGCATGGTCAGTGAATGGCCACGAGTGAAGTGTATTGTTTTGTAAAAAGGCATCCACATGAGACTGGTCTGGTGGGTGCTGCCCAGGACAGTGATAAGGGGGTTCCTGGAAATCAGCCAGAGGGGTGCTACCTGGGACAGCGAAATAGAGATTCCTAGAAACCTGGATAGATGGGTGCTACCCGGGACAGTGATGAGGAGATCCGCAGAATGCAGGCATTTGGCGCAACCTGGGGTGGAGTTACCTGAGATGCTGCCAGAGTTGGTGTTACCCAGGGTAGATGAGTTTGAATTGGATCCCAGTTGATTTAATATTATCTCGTAGTTAAGTCAGACTTTACAATTACCAAATTCAAGTATGAACACAATTACATGTTTTATACTTTCAAATGTTCCCTAAGTTTGTACCAAAATGTAAACACAATCAATTATTCTACAAAAGAAGTAATTATACTTAAATTTCTTACATACAGTAGGTAAAGGCAATCCTTTCTTTCCTTTTGCCCCACCCAAACTCCTGAGGTGCTGTTGTATTGGACAAACACAATGGCCCGTTCTTGCCTAGACCTTGTGCATGCTGTCCTGCTGGTAAGAGCCAAGGGAGGGTAAAGAGGGGCTAGACCATTCTTGGTGGTTGGGGGTTATAACACAATAATGATTGATTTTTTTGAAGGAGCAATGTAAAGTGTGAACTGTGTCACTCTTTTCATTGTAAAAGCCAAGTGTTCACTCCTTTTAACTTGTTCCTATTCCTCTTTCATGTTAAGAAGTTGTGTAGATTAAATTTGTTTTGTTACTTGTTTTATGAGTCATCCCTATAATAACTGTAGACGAAATTTGTCTTCTGCTTGTATGTAGCTCTTCTTTTGATCTTTTACTATCAATAGCTCAGTTGTAGAAACAGCAAAATTGCCAGATTCTTATGAACAGTATTAGCAATCTGCCTCACTTAAAGTTTATTATGTATGGTCTTCAAATATGAATCAATTATTTTTAAATAATGTTAAATTATGGTAGTAATACAATTATTAGCCTCACCTTTGCAGGTGACACATAAAAGGAGTTATCCCATAACGCCTCTCCTCCGAAACTTCCCTTGAAAATTTTCACAGGATTGAGAACAAATCTAGGACCTAGAAATAAATGGTTACCATATAAATACTAAAATTATATAAAAAAAAGCAAATTGTAGAGATCATTCTATCTATAGGTGGAACACCGTATTGTTTTATTATTTCTGGTACTTGGAAAGTTGCTAGAAATAGTTTTGAATTGATTTACCTGAAAAATATTTTTCCCACTTACATGTGTGAAATTGATTTACATCACTAGTCAGAGTGATAAAACATATTTGTTGGAGTTCAATTACTATAGGCAAAACATTTCTGTTTGTTTACTTTTTTTTTTTGTAGTTGCCTATAGCTCTGACAGATGTCGTCTGACCTTAGTGTTAAAAACTCTTTCAACCTATAAACAGTAAGTCATGTTCCAGCCGAATACTGTATCAATCACACAATAAATTGGGTCAAATATAATTAATGTATAATGTGTCTTTCAATCATAGCACTGTCCAATAATATTTGTAAAACAGCTGAATAAATTAGCTGTATGTATTATCTTCTCAACTGTAAGGAAAGGCTAAAATTATTGTTAATGGATAATAGTATTCAGCACGTTAAACAATAAACTATAAGATATTACTGCATTTATATAAATGTGTAAAAAGAGCCTCACCTATCTCAGCTAGCGCTCCATCTTCAGACAAAATCTGGAAGTTACGAAACCAAATGCGGTTATCCAAGACTGTAAAAGTCATAACGTGGTCAGTAAATGGCTGACTCTTCGGATGATGGTTTGGTGTTCCAAATACCTAAAGTTCAAAAGTTTTTTTTAGTATAAATTGATTGTACTTCCTAACTATTAATGATGTAAGCTATTTAGGTTTCTTCTACAATAATAGTATCAAAATAGATTTGTATAGGGGGGGAAAATCCACAAAAAAACGCGAGAGCTGGAGATCAAAATGGTGCATGCCAGAGCAAACACAGCCTTACAAGAAGCTGATAATAAAGTTTGAGTGTAAGTAAATCTTATATACATATCTATAGGTAGATAGATAGAAAGATATATAGTAACTATTTTATATATATAAATCTATATATAAAAGTCAACAAACCTGTATAAATAGCTCTTTCAACAAATTGTAGTGAGGGTTTTTGGAGTTAAAATTATCATCAAATGATAAAATAGGTCTAGAACCTTTCAAACAATTTCCAGTCAGTTTCAGTTCTGCCATAGTGTACACTGCAAATAAACACATATAATATGAAATATCTCCATTTGTTCAGCCAAAATATAGGTTTAGTGATAGTATTTCAATTTAAAACAAGTGATACATTCTATAAAATAAGTTGATGAAACTTGTAAGTGTGCCACTAATAAAGTACTGCTTGTCTAATATGGATTTAATTTTGAGACCAGTAAAATTCCCTTTAGTTCTAATCCAAATTTCAACTATTAATTTTACCTACAAATTCAGAATTTGAATCTTAAAAAAAACATGGTAAATACAAAGGTTTGGCTTTCCCAAATTTGTATGGTTTTAGTTTTCCTCTATTAAGATTTAGTTCCAATATAAATCCATAATGGGTCTAGTTGTTAGGTTTGTTCTATCATTATGTTGAAATAAACCACTAATGAGCCGCATAATAGCTCAAATAAAATCAGATTTAATTTATTTTATTTTTAATCTTAAATTAGTTCAAATTCTTGAATTTAAAGATCTGTGAAAATTTGAAATACCCATCTCAAGCACAGTTTAATCAATATAAAACTAGTTAAAAAGTGATTTAAGAACATAAGCATGCTTAACCAATGATACTTTCCAAATGAGCATATTATTTTTCATAACATAGAACACACTTTCTATTAGTGATGACATTCCAATCAAAGAAAATTAATCCAGCTACCTTTTCAAAACTAAGAATAGAAATGTTGACCTTTGAAATGAGCAAAAAGTTGAAGACCTTTTCTTCACACAAGTCATGTTGTCTTCCCTTTTCCAATTTTCATTTTAATCAACCCAAAATCTTGTAGTGCAATTTATGCAACTCTCATGCAATATTTTTACTCAGGGATGGATTTATGCATAGGCCTAATAGGTACATACCCACAGTGGCAGATTTTAGGAAAGGTAAATTTTGAATGATGAAAATATATATAAGGCCTATATATACTTTTTTTTCTGATAAATAAAGTAATTTTATGGCTTCAGTGTATGTATGAGTGTGTTTATGTTGTAATTTGTGGTTTTCTTTCGTGCAATGAAGTTAATGGCAAGATGAGATGTGGTGGAGGGGGTAGCTGCTGTTGTGTTACAAGTGTGTCTGTGCCTGTATACTTCATTCACAGTAGGAATTACTCTCTGAAAGGTCTTTTTTTCTATCAATATCTTACTATATAACAGATTTCTGGTAGGGAATAAGGCCTTTCAGAAAACAATTCCTAGGCTGAACAGACTTTATGTGTTTTATAGTAGATGCATTTATTTATTACTATGAGTGATGGAAGAAAAGACTTAGTGGCAATCAATATTTGAAACTTAAGAAAGAGAAGGAAAAATTATTATTAGCACCGCGTCTTAATACCCATTCGGGTTATACGCACTTACGCTAATATGAAATGGTAGAGTGATTGTGAGATGAAATGAAGGACCTACAGTTTAACGTGGAATCCGAACCACGGTGGAGGCCTGGCATTCCCCACATTCACAAGATGTCTTGTCAGAGGTGTAGGAAGGGTTTGGTAATCAGATAAATCTTTGCCGGGACCGAGGATTGAACCCCGGCCACCAGCATAGAAGCCTGAGACCTTACCCCTAGACCGCCAGGTCACCAGTATTATTACAACAAACCAGATAACTACAGGTTTATGTTTTAGGTGCATGAGAGGTGGTAGGGGGGAGACAAGATTTATAAGGAGGTAAATTATCTAGTGCCTGTGGGTGGCAGAGTCCGCCCCTATTTTTACTTTTAAATATTTTTTTAACTTGTGTCAACTGGGCTATAGATAGAAACTATGACAGACTCCAAAGTAGAAATGTCCTAGTCAAATCAGGATATATGGGCGATTGCTGTATCACAAAAATGGTCAAATATAAGATTATTTAATCTATTGTAATATCCATCCAACTTACATGCTGTGTTTTAGTCCAAATTTTATTGATGCTTAAATTATCTACTATAAGTAATCTATGTTAGGGTTGTGGTAATGATAGATATAAGGCTTAACTATTATAGTTACCATTTTCTACAAGAAATTTCGCTGAGGGCCCTTGAGGTACATTAGAAATCCACATATACAAATCCCGCTTCTGACGTCCTTCAAACATGATGCATTTATTACAATTTTTCATCTCACACATCTGTAAAAATAAATACTGTATGTATATACATTTAAAATTTCAATGTTCATAAAAAGGACAGCTTTTAAATATGTAGATGTATGGTAAATCAAAGTGTTACAGGTGTCCTATCACCACTAAGTCAGTTTACAAACTTCACTCATTTTAAAGCTTGATTAAGATATACACTAAGACCCCACTACTTGAATCAAGGTACATGAACCTGGAACATTTAGCAGTTCCTGTTTGACTAATTTAAAACCTCTAACAAGGGTTCGGTTCAAGAAATCAGGGTTCAATGTTTGGAGTACTCTCTGGACCATGTTCTAAAGCTTCAATGATGGGTCTTATGACAATCTGCAAGTATGTTTAATGATGAGAACCAAAACTATTGTTATAAGAGCTTAACAGATTGCTTGTATACTCTATATATACAAATGATAGTAAACCAAATACTTATCCACAGTAGTCCCATTAAAAAGTTAGTTGTCTGAAATGCAGGCTCTCAACTAAGTGCTACCCACTTCATTGGCCTTCTAAAGAAGGGGAGATCGGGGTTTGAATCCCGGTCAGGTGTACCGAGGGTGGTCTTTTATTAATGGTTTCCCACTTTCCTTCCACACAAATGTGGGTAGATTACCTCTAAAATAACCTGAACCAATTGTTGGATGCAATGATAAAAAAATGAAGGAGCTACCCAGAGAATGATCCTTGCAGCTTCGCGGTGTTTTAAGCTATTTATGCTATTTCATTACACTGTCAGTGCTTGTATCTGTGACTATTATCAATGCATAGGGTCACACTAAGTGACCACATTTAATTTTGTACCACCTGAAGATTAAATTTTGATTTCAAAGTTACCCAAAATCATGGAAGAAGAGAGATTTAAGTGGATTGCAGGCAACATAGATGAGGTTCCTGTGAGGCATTGAGATTGTAACAAAAAAGAGACAGAATAAGAAATGAAGTAGGCCCCTAATTAAGGATAGTTTAAAGTTATACCATTAGAAGAGACACTGAAGAGAAAAGGGTTACTATGGTTAGGTAATGTGATGAGAATAGAGAAGGACAGAATTCCTAAGAAAGCCTTACAGAACAAATAGAAGGGTAGAAGACCTTTTGGAAGACCATGGCAAGATGGCTGGACCAAGCGTAGAAGGACATGGGAGTGGACTGGAGACACATAGCTGAGCAAGAAGTTTGAAAAGATTGACAGGAATGGAAAAGGATGTGAGACGGCGACCTGCAGAGGTAGAAACGAAGGATGATGATGATGATGATGATGATGACGACCAAAAACAGTTGGTTGTAACCTGAAATACAAAGCATCAACCATCTTGTCCAAAGCTAAGATCTCTACATTATTACAGCATGTTATAGCTATGCCTTTAAATGCTTGTTTTAAGAATAAGGAGTAGAATTATATAAAACTTTAAAAATAAAACGGGATTCAAATAAGTTATTTATTTATTATTTATGAATATCATTTCCATAATGTAACATTTCTTCGAAAATATGTACATTTTGTCTTATAGAAAAGCTATATAAATATATTAATTTAAAATTGAGAATTGCCTTACCTCATTAACCACAAATAAATTTTCACTCCTTTCCATTTTACTCTCAGGTTTGGAATGTGGCATTAATGTCCTTATGTCTTGCATTAGATGTCGGTCTCGATGAGAAATACCACGTGATGCAAACACAAGAACTCGTTGCTTGTTCACCCATTTCACCTGAAATAAACATAGGTGTGAGCAAAAATACACCAAAAATTGCCTAAATACAATTACATAAAACTACATAGTAGATATTTGAGCCAATTTAAGTTTATTTTTGTTTTGCTCATGAATTTAGAGCCAATGATACTGCATTGAAATTCAAATCATTTATGTCATCATAAAATGTTTCTTAATGCCATGTACCAATTGCATATTGTAGCAGCATACAAAGTTATAACAAATACACAAAATTCATTACTTGAATGGAATTCTTAAAAATCTTGATAAAAAAGAGACATGATCCACAACCTATTAATTAATATCTTGAAGTACCATAGTTATTGATAGTATTTCGATTTAGCTTATGTGTTAGTTGTAAATTATCCACTTCCTAGACTATGTGGACAATTCAAGATAATAACACATCCTGTGAGCATGTAAATTAAAAAGTATTTGTCTATCAAAAGTCTGAGTTTCATAGGAAGCTCATTATTTAAAAACTGGAAACTCATGTTGTCACAATGGCAAAACCAAATTATTACAATTGAGGTGGATAACATAAAAAAGGGCCCATATGCCTATGTGCCCTTTTTATGCAGAATTTCTCATTTGATTCACCATGTTTCTAGCTCCCTTCCCACAAAATTTGGCACAGATATTTTAAACACTAAGGTTGGTACACCTGTTTTTAGCCAGCTGTGCCTCAACTAGATTGTCAATATTCCCTTCTTTTTACATGGGTTATATTTGTTGTTTTGTGTGTGTGTGAATAGTTTCATTTTCATCGCTTTCACATTCACTATTATATTCGGAGCCGTCATTTACAACAATATTCGTTGGCAGTTCGAAATCTTCATTGTCTGTTACATCACTGTCACCCTCACACAAATATTTTTGTATTTCTTCTGGCCTATTTGCAAAATTACCCCGCAGTGAACTCATTTTGTTGGGAAAAAGCCAAGTGAATAAACAATTATATACAAGGTAGAAGTAATAAACACTATACTTTTGTCACTAATAAAGGATACTAACAGAGATTGGATAATAATGACACAGATGTTAGAGCTCACATTACGCTAGACATCTATTAGAGAAAAATAAAACCATANAGCTCACATTACGCTAGACATCTATTAGAGAAAAATAAAACCATAACTAGAAGGAACTGGATTTCTCTGACATCTATTGGACGTTCATAGAACTACTACGAAACAATATCATTGTATTGAAATAACACGGCGAGAAATATACGTCAAAGTAAGTGGAAGGACATATGCCGCGAGTCACGCTCGTAAAAGTCCCTGTTGTATTGTAAATCCATGGCGAGTAGCACTCGTCAATGTCAGCGAATGGGTTAAGCTAAGTTGATCGTGATCCTGGTATGTTTATTTAATAGGCCTACTTCATTTATCTGTTTAGTGTGTACAGATCTTTTTCGGTATAGTTTGTGGCTCATAAACTCTTGAGTACTGTGGCAACTTTTAACACTAAATTGTGTAGCTCTAGCAAGCTTATACTTCAAGCTTAGTCCGCCTTAACTGCTAGAGTTACATTTTGGTGAACAATTTGTTTTCAAATTGGAGTCCCACTGCATTAAACAAGTTTTGAGTTTAACGTTACATTAGCTAGATACCTTTATAAAGAGAAACTCATGCTCACACCCTAAACGTATTCTATAAGTGACAAAGGTGTGTAAAAGTGCACACAATTTGTTTTGGATTACATGATTTGAAGGAAAAATTGTTTAATGGATGTTTTAGATTTACAAGTAGGCTACATTAATCATAATCAGGATGAAAGTTGGCTCAAATTTCAAATAAATCGGTGAAAATCCCAACACAAAAGTGACTTTTTAATCATATAATTTAGATGTTGAATTTAAAATAAATATTTTACTATGGTAAGTTAATAAATAAGCTTACACTAAAGAGTATGAATTTGTATAGTTACACTTGCGTACCTTTTTAGGAACTGGCTCGTCAGATGTCCGTGTTAATGGTGGAATAGCTTTTTGATTATTTTCTTCATCAATATTTTCAACAACTTTGCGTTTGCGTTTCATCCCTTTCGTTTTAACCATTTCAACAATTACTTGATTCACACGTGTATTCTCTTAATAAGCCAACCTTAGTCGTAGAAAATAAACAACGTGAATCCAGACTACAAACATGGCAACCAGCAAATGAAAACTTATCTTCTCTTTTTAAATAAAAATTACCATTAAACATATTAATTTTTATGTTTTATTGTAGACTATAAATTAATAATATTATATTCAATTACATCTTAAATTACTAATCATTTCATCTACATTAAATGTGATAACTTAGAAGAAAATTCAACTTTTATTATTTTATTTTTAAAAGGGAATTTAGCTATTATTATCTCTTAATATTATGTTGGCAAAATTTGTTTCCTAATTAGGGAAAAGAAATTTATTTTTATATTTACCAAACGAGTAGGTAGCGCTGTCGCACCTTCTTCCGTGTTTCTTATAATCACACAATAATTATTTTCGTCTAATATTGTGTCTTTTGTGCGTTTCGAGAATGTTTTTGTTATTATACGTACCGAGAGCCGAGTTGTGATTGTTGTGGTAGCTGTCAATGACGTATTGTTAAGAATACGGTGGCAAAATAATGATTGTAAAAATGAAATGTGTGTATTTTAGGAATATCATAATGGTGCTTTAAGGATCCTATTTAAATTATATTTGAACGCGTTGTGAACAGGTAAATCGTTTGGAAAGGGTATAAATAAACTTTGGGTAGGGCCTAGACTTGAAATATGTTAGAATACAACTAAGAGGCTACTGGTACCTAAGTCTTGCATATATTTATTTATATATTTTTTCTCTAATCTAACTCGAAAGTGTATACCGGTAATGTCTCATTTCCAAAAATATAATTTTCTAGGGCAAAAATCTTCAACAATATTAACTGGCTTGTGTAATAGCTACATAAACAATCACAAAGTGAAAATATTTCCATTTGGTGCATAGTGTATCACTTTATGTAAAATTATTGGTTACTAAGCCAAGTTCTCGGTTTTTGCTATTTTTGGCATTAGTCTAGTAGGTCTGGTGGCTTTACTTATAATAGTTGCATTATAACGTAAATAGTCTATCACAAGATGTGGGTAAAAACCGGCCACTTTTACTGACAAGCACTGTACATAAATTGTTACTAGAGGAAATTTAATCAGTCTATATTTAATATCGGCTGTGATTACAAATTAGCGCACTATTTTATAGATGGGGTTTTCTACTAATCTGCAAGGTAGAGCTGCTCATGAAGCATTGCTCTGTCGGCAAGAAGCAGAGCTTCGACTTTTGACAACTATGCGAGGATGCCTTGTCAATAAAATAAAATGTGATCGGCAGTACGCAGATGCATTGGCATCAGTTGTAGTACAAGGGAGAAAAATTGAAAAGACTGAGGATCTAGTCGGTAGTTTAGTTACTCAGGTAAAGTAGCTTTCCCAGCATACCTAAACAATTTAAGGACACACTGATTTTGCTACATATATCTGTATTTACAAAAGGCATATCTATTTATGCCTAACCCACTGTGCAAAGATACACCATTATACCATTGTAAGCTAAATTTTACAAGAATCGTATTAGACCTTTTGAGAAATTTGAAAATTTTATTGTTAAATTTTGCTTTTTTCACTCTTTCAAAAAAATTTCAATCAAGCTAATACTTTTACTGATGTTAGCATATAATTAATTTTAAAGTGAATTGCAGAACGAAACCAACTTAACTTTGCAACTGTTCATTATGTTCAAATTAATAATAATTTTGGAAGAAATAAAGTTCAACACCTATGTAGGATTTGTTGTCTAAATATTTTTTTATTTTTAAAAGGCTTGGAAGAATATGTTAGAGGAAATTGAAAACACAGCAAAATTGATTAAACAAAATGCTGATATGGTAGAAAGTAGATCAGTAGAAAAACTGAACTCATTGTATGCAGAGAAACGCAAGGGAATGAAGCTGTACCAAGAGGAGCATAACAGGATTGCTGCCCAGTTCTCACATGTGAGTATATATTTATTTAAATCCCATTGATATTTCAAGCTTTCCCACACAAATCCTTATCACTGCTCATCTATATTATTATTTTGTTACAAATACATTTAGCAAAAGTATCTTTTAGCAACAAACGAGAATACCTACCTTGTTTATTTATCTTTTTTCTTTAACTTGATCTCAGGTTACAGTAACCCTATTTGTTTTAAGCCTAGTGGCACTTGATAAAAACCTTGTGTAGTAAAAGTATTTACATATTCCTAGTCTGACACCTAAGCTCATTTGATAGCTCTCTGCAGCATAGGTACTTGACTAAGTAAGGGTTTCTGGCTCAATATTTGGCAGGGGACAACCTTCAATTTTAGGACAGCAGTTAGGGGGGCCCACCAACCTTTTTTTGAATGCAAGGATCCCTTATGAACTTTAAAAATAATCTGGAAACTTGTATGCTAACATTTGCACTCTTGGCATACGTTTGAAACATAAGCCAACTTACACTTTTAGCATAAGGTTTGAAATATTTAATTTAGTGCATATTTATCTTGAGCTGCTCGGGTAAAAATAGAAAATTAACCTTCACAAATAATTCTTCTAAGAAAACAGAATAATTTGTTGAAGTCATTAAATTAGAAATAACTTTTTTTTACATAAAATTATGGGGTTTTGAAAAACTGTAATGAATCAAATTATAAAAATCCAAAATTCACCTCATTGTCGAAAATATTCTATTTTTGGTTTAATCGTTTGAGTTCAAATGTTCCACAACATGAACATTTGTGCTCTAAGAGTAGACATTTGAGAGAAAATTTCTTGTGGCGAGCCAACATGAGTTCTTCCTATTTCATAGCTAATGTAGTAAACAAGTACAATCTAAAATCAATGTAGTAAAATTCTTTGTGTATCATTTGATTGTGTTCCATGTTAATTTTACGGATTTCTGGGGATATGTGACATACTACCTAGTGTATTAATTATAACATATTGTTGATGATAGTAAGTCTGATAAACAAATTGGTGCAGATTTTGACATGTCGCTTTCATAAGTCTTTATTTCTTTCCCTCCATCACTGCTTTGTTTAATGATAGTTTCTACTCTATAATAAATCGTATTATTTTTCTTTTTTTGTTGGTATGAAGAGTTAGAAGGGGTACAGGTTAGGCCATAGTGTCGAAAGGGCCATATGACAAGAAATCATTTGTAAAATAATTACTGAAAAATATAATAAACATTTAAGTTTTATATCTTCTTACATTTTTGCATTAATAATACACTAAGCCCTCTATCAATTTGGATTTCACTATTTTAGAATCGCACAGATAATTTGAACTCTTTAATGTTTTTCTCTCAGTTATTTAAACAATTTCTCATTTAATCTCTCCATGGGAATATTCTTCTCTGCATGCATGACACTTTTAATTGATGCATCTCTTGCGTATTCTTGTTTTCAATCAATTCCTCCCTCATTCAAGCCTTGATAAGAGCGTGGTTTCAAGCTGTTCTATAATCCTAACACTTGGCTCCCCCTCTATAACCCCTTCCCCCTTCCCCTTCTCCCTCACAACATCCCTCTACACATCATTAATTACATTTTTCTAAAACCAAGCCACCCAGTCATGTCATATTCAATTGCATACCCATGGCGGTGGCCACATACTTTAACACAGCCCATCACATTTTTTATGTGGCTCACAAGCTATAGGTCCTAACTATCTATGAAAATAATACTATTTCTAAAAATACCATAATTAAAAAAACATATTCTTATGGGCATATGGGCCTAGACAATTTCTGTTCACAACATCAATGAACATTTACAAGCAGTTTTAAGAATTTAAATGATAAGATTTACTCCTGACATTAAGAAAATGATTTAAGATATGAAAGTGTGGCAAGCCATCTTGAGTTCTCCCTATTTTGTAGCTAATGTAGAAAACGAGTTCAAGCTAGCTCACCACATTGAAAAAAGCAACATAGCCTAATCAAATTCTTTGTTCTCCATGCTAATTTTATGGATTTCTGGGAGTACCCACATGACATTTTAGTTTATTAATCATAAAATGTTATTATAGTAATAGTAAATCTGATAAATTAATGCAGATTTTGACATAATTTCATTCAAATCATTAAGCTCAGTTTTATTTAAGGTTCATTTTTTATATTGTCTTTTTTTTTATGGTGTCACTAAATTATTTTTTTTACACACTCAATTTAATCTGCCCAAAAATCATATTTTATTTGGTGGCCCATTCTTATATTAAAATTTTAAATGGGGCCCTTCAGACAAAAATTTGTGTCTGGTTCTGTCTCCAATACATTAACTTTTCATTGCACAAGGTTATCGTTTTACATTTGGGTGGTCAGAAGGAAAGTTCTGACCAGGTGAACTACAGTTTGTGTTTTCCACATGTGATCTATCACTGAGGATTTTTCCCATCCTCTCGCCATGCTAATGTAGATGCAATCTCTTTAAACATCTATAGCTGTACTCTCCTCACCCTTGGCCCTTTAGATTATGATTTTAGTAAGCGTGTATGTTTTAACATCACTATATAAAAATAATGTTAGCATGTGCCACACGATATCTCTGCAAATGTATGTCACACAACTTAAAAGAATTACTAATGTGTACTCCAAATTTGTGTCTGTTTCTATTGAAGTTTTGAAGCAATGTTTGGTGTGTTGTTTGGTGTTTCTGTCATCTGCACTCTAGTCTTTGGTGAGAGTGATGCCTTAGGCCACACAGCCACCAAAGCAAGTCTGGTTATATGTTGATACTGAAAACACCTTCCTGTTTATTTTACACACCACAATATTTTTTATTTAACGGGTAACTAAAATGAACCGGTACTAAATTATGAAAACAATCCAATTACTGTGTGCATGTGCATACTCATGGGCATGTATGTTTGGTTACACCCCTTTTTCACTTTCTCATATAGAGAAGTAGCCGTGTTGTAATCTTCAAAATTTTCAACCTTGATATTGTGACATATCTTGTAACTTAACGTGTTCTTGAAATTTAAACAAACATATCAAGTTTTACAATTTTGTATGTCCCTATGCCTGTCCCTTTCAATATCTGGTTGTAAAGAGGGTTACAGTTGAAAAAGTTGAATGGATTTGGTTCAAACTTGATGGATTAAATGGCCAAGTTATTATAGTTGTTAATATTACAATATATTTAATATCCTATATATTAAAACAATGAAAGACTTGAAATAAAGTGTTTAGAAGTTTTAATATTAATTTTAATTAACGTTGAGAACCATTTAGAGTATTATACAAACACAATTATTATATATACTATTTATTTTAGTATCATCTCTTGCTACATGTTTAGACTGTATGCCTGTGTATATATATATATATATTAATCATGCTAATAGTGCCAGATATGAGGAAGGTTGAATTTATAGCAAGTGTACCTTAATCTGTGGGGAAAAAATTGAAGACCATTTAGCAACAAAAAAACCCACCTCAGTACACATGACCGGGATTTGAACCCTGATCGCCTCATCATCGTTAGTCCAATTTCTTGCAAGATTACCTGCCCCGGTGGCGTAGTTGGCTAACACGCTAGTCGTGTTGAGCTCGACTGCTGAGGACGGGGAGATCGAGGTTCGAATCTCGGTCGGAGTGAACTAGGGGTGGTTTTTCCTGAATTGTTTTCCACTCTACCTCCACGCAAATGCGGGTTCACTTCCTTTATATTCAACCCAATTCCTAACCCATTAGTGTAAATTGTACATACACGTATAATCCGAACGGGTAGTAAGACGCTGTGCTAATTATTATTATTATTATTATTATTAACAAGCTAGGCCAGTATAGTACGAGAGTGACGTCTTAGACCATTCAGTCGCTGAAGCGGGTCTCCTAAAAGGTTGTTCAAAGCGTGTACAATGCGCCATGAATGGTCTGTGAGCGTGAAATGGACCTAAATAGCATGTCACGTGCGGGGAAACTGAATGGCCGGGAGGAAAACGGAACCTTTGCGGGAGATGGATCTCTTTTTGTCAGAAGTAGCAGAGATTATTTATAAATCACCCGCTTCGGCGGCTGTATGGTCTAACGCGCTACTCTTGCAATAATAGACTTGACTACCGATTACGGGGAGATCAGGGTTCGAATCTCGGTTGGGTGTACTTAGGAGGGGTTTACTAAATTATTTTCCACTCTCCCCCACGCAAATGCTGGTACACTTCCTCCATTTAGAACCTTCATCCCTAAAATCATTAGCGTAATTAGTATGTTAATTTACAACCCGAACGGGTAGTAAGACGTGGTGCTAAAGATTTATATATTGCTTGTCATGCCCCGTTTCTCTGTGAAAGACATCACTTTTCGTTTCTTGAGTGGCTACAATTTTAATCCACTGTGTGTGTGTGCGCGCGCGCGTATATATATATTTATATATACACACAGGGGTTTCCGGTTAATTGGGACACATTGGGATAAGCCACTCTGACCCAATTAAACGGAATTTTAATGGTACGAACATTTATTTTAAATGACTATACAGTACTGTATTCTTATCACCGCGTCTTACTACCCGTTCGGGTTATACGTTTATGTATTAATTACGCTAATGGTTTTAAGAATTAGGTTATATTTAGAGGATGTGTACCCGCATTTGCGTGGCGTAAGAGTGTGAAACCACTTAGGAAACATCCCTTTCATTATAACTGACCGGGATTTGAACCTCGATTTCCCAACTACCTGTAGTTTAGTTTATTTCTAGAGTGACGTCTTAGAACAGTGGTCACCGGCTTGGTGACCTTTTTTGATATTTCAGACTGTATGGGTTTAAAAAGAACTGATTGGCCGATCTAAAAGGAATCAAGCAAAATACAAAATAGTTCATTTTTATATCTATCATATATTAGTTTAGTTTTATAAGCACAATAATTGTTTATTTGCTAATTCTTGTGTGGATTAAACAAAATCAGTTGGGTCCGGCCCGCGGATCATAGGTTGCCGACCGCTGCTTTAGAACATGCGGCTTCCAAAACAGCTTAGAAACAAGTTTATATTGATGAGTGATGGCTGAGGGTTATAGATGTGATCTACAAATATATGTTTTTATTTTGTATTCACCATTTTATAATGTTCATATTACCGAGAATAAGGTGAAGTTTGGTTACTGGCCTGTCGTGTATGAAAATAACGTTTCCGTATCGCCACGGTTTTACGGGTTTCGCGTCGGTGTAGGAAAAAAAGGATGCGTTTTTAAGTACAGTGAGTCATCCGCGGTGTTTGGTTAGTTGTCCGACCGCACCTTTACATTCTCTACCACTTTGCAGGGGACACGGCACGGTGTCTTTTCGAATTGTACACTCCGTTTAGCTCGAAATGTAGCAGTCTGCATAGGCGCCACCCATAAATCGCTCCAGCCCCCCTTATTACTCTGAAATATTTACCTTCTTTTTGGGTTAATTTCTATAAAATAAAATAAAATTGTGCTTTTGGGATTTGGCTGCAATTCGCTAATAACAACTTTGAATAATCAATATCAGAGTTAACAAATACAAAAATGATAAAATGTAAATTTCCTCCCAATCACTCTTCAACAACTTTCTTTTCAATAGGTTCAACTACAACTAAATTGTATTTTTTGTTAATCTATCAGAAAATATTTTTGCCAAAACTGGTTCTTAAAACTCATATAATTAGCTCAGAATGATGTACAGATGCTCTAAAATTATTTCCTGCAAGGTTAAATTCCTTAACTTTTCACTCGAGGAGGGGAAGGGGTCACACCCCCGGCGTCAGATGAGACTCCAATACGTCCCCATTTGAAAAACCCACATGGGCGCCCTTGGCAGCCTTACCTTGACGGATTACACTATGGGCTAGTTTCGTAGTCAGACTTGTATGCCTCAAGCTGACACCCACCTAGAGCAGAATGGAATGGGCTAGTTTCGCATATGACACTATCTTGTAAGCTATCCCATAGTTAAATAACGTAAGGTAAGCTTGCTACCTAGTAGGATAAATGACTGCCAAAATGACTGATTTCTCTAGCGCTGTTTGAGTCACGTGACGTTTTGTGCTGTTCAAAGCTTAAGGTTGGTCTGTACACATTGTCGTTGAGACATTTCGTTAAATGAAAATGATTATAATGAGTTTTAAAATAGAAAAAACAACAGACTTTCGAGGTAATTTTACAGTATTCTTCCACGGGCGTTTCCTAATTAAAAAAACGCTTAAATTACGGTGGGCTTTACTAAACCCTGCGATTATTATTTTTTTCGCTGGTACGATGACTAGATATAACTTTTTGGCCCTCTCAGTTCGCCTTGAAGATAGATTTAATTTTGACAGGTAACGTTTTTTTTTTTGCTATTTCATGCCCTTTATTGAACCACAAGTTTGCGATGGACTTGTTTGGTTGGTTTGTTCTAGAGTTATATGAGACGTTAATTCCGTGGGTGGAACTTTAAAATTTACATTCCATTTGCTCTTAAAGATAGCGGTCTTACCTTGGTCGATTACATTATGAAGTTATCTGTTATACCATAGTGTAACCTGTCAAGGTAAGCTTGCCACCTTTCAGCGTAAACGGAGTAGGGCCGCCCTTAGGGTGTGCATAAATAATAAAAACGCACAGGCCTTCGCGATTTGGGGGACCCCGCGCTTGCTTAGGTAACAGGGAAAACACAGTTTGGGGTATGAAATATTTGCTTGCGTGCTCGTATAAGTAAACTCTGTGTATAGGTGATCTATCAAATATCGTCAGAATGTAAAAACAAATAAAAACATTGTATGGTTTGGTTTATTGAACGAGTGAAGAGAGTTCTCCATTCTAACTCCACAGATTTGCATTTGTCTGTTCGTCTATCTTTGGCGGATAACTTTTGAACCTATTCACACTTGCCAAAGTTTTTCTTTATGCCTTTAGACAGGTCAAATTCGTTGTTTAGGAAAATCGAACCAAGGTCAGGGAGAAATCAACCCTTATATGTATTTTTTTTTAAAGCACGCTTCTAGCATTAATTTGTACATCTATTTACCTTTTAGGGTATTTCCTGATACTTTATACGGCTGAAAATTGATGTATAGGTGCAGACAACTATAATAACATTAAACAACATTTGAGTTTTTAATATTGTTTTTATACCCGCCTCGTTGGCGTAGTTGGCTAACGCGCTAGTTGTGTTGAGCTCGACTGCTGAGGACGGGGAGATCGAGGTTCGAATCTCGGTCGGGCATAACGTTTTTTATTTCCTAAATGGCTTTCCACTCTCCTTCCACGCAAATGCGGGTTCACTTCCTCTAATTCAACCTTCCCAATTCCTAATCCATTAGCGTTACCTTAGTACTTACAGCGTATAAACCCGAACGGTTAGTAAGACGCGGTGCTAAATAATAATAATAAATATTTTTTTTGTGGGGAGGGGTAGGGGGAGGCATATAACTGAGGGCCCCGCAAACTAAGTATGCCCTGGGCCACGTCTGATGAGGGCGGTCCTGATAGAAGTGTACAATACAATCAGCGGTGGATCCAGGGGGGTGGGGGCGGTCGCCCTACACCCTTCATGGAAAATAATAAAAAACATTGAAACCAATACCTAAGGCTTCGTTTATACTGCAAGCTATTATTTTGGCGTGTAGAGGCTAGAGGCTTGCTTGGTGGATAGCGGCAAGCGATGCTCTGTTCAAATAGCGAGAAAACCGTATCTAGTCGAGCCAATAGCAGTGTTGAGGTGCGTTGTTTCATCATGTCACTGTCAAAACTCTCTAGGAATTTAATTACACTCGAAAATATAGCCCCGAAACTCGATGACATACCTTGTAATTATGGATCTTGCTTGGTTCATGAATTTAATAAGAGCGGGGGGAATTTAACAACTTATAGGCCTATCGTCAAGCTCATTTGTATGACGATACATTTTTGAAATATTTACGTATGCATAAAGAGTCATTTGATTTCTTACTTTCCAAACTAGAAGAAAGAGTGACAAAAACTACACCTAATTTTAGAGAACCGATTAGTGCGGAACAAAGACTTGTTATTACTCTTAGGTAGGTTTTTTATTAGAAGCAATTTAAAAATAGTAATTTGAAGGTCGTATTATTATAGTTTATTTTGTATCTAGTTAGGGGGAAAAAAGAATATTTTGGTCATTATTATAGTCAACAAAATCAAAAATCAGCATATGTATTACACAATTACATCTGACTCCTCTCATATGAAACAATGCAATACACTATAGAGTGACCCTGGTCGCGGCGACCAAAACGTCAGTATATCACCGGCTTTAATGTTGTAAAGAATGACTGACTCTTGTAACATCTCCCTCGTCCGATATTCTACATGACATAATCAATAACTCTTTCAACTTAGCTCTAATGTGCAAAAAATCAAGTGGCTTAAAACTAAGATTTTCCAGTAATTAAATTACTAAGCTAAGTATAAAAGTCATTTAAATGTACTAAAATAAATATTTTTATATTAATACGTAAACATTTTAGGCCCTTGTACATATTTATTACTTTTATTATAGCGGGGACTTTTTTGTTGTTAAAATTACCATTTTTCTAAATAATATTATTATTACGTATTATACATGATGGAGCCCTGTGAAAACCAATCCCCCCCTCCTCCCACCCCTTGACAACAAGCCCTGGATCCGCTCTTGAATACAATAGTAAATGTTAGGTGTGGAGGTTTTTTTAAAAGGAGTCCCCAACGTTAGCCGGCTCTATAGACCAAGTAGAACCGTGGCGGGGATTGTGTCGCGATGACCGGCCCTTGATATATTATAGTCATTACATTCATTCATTGACTTCATCAAGAGCAGACAAGTGATGCGTCACACGGGCAGGGAACGACCGTGGCGCCGCCAAGGCAAGATACGTGCTTGGTACCGGATACTACACTACTTCATACTTCTTGGGAGGAGGAGAGTAGATTCAGAGAATATACACCCGTAACATCATAAAGATAGGCTGAGGGATAAATAATTCCATGCGACCTGCCACAATGCAATCGGTGGGGAATCGAACCCCGACCTCCCTATAAACGGTAATCTAGCTCACTGACAGTCTAACGACCTAAACCACTCGACCACAACTGTGGTTGCACTAGGATCCGATCAGGAAGCAACGCAGAAGCTTCAAACCCCCACCGACTGCATCAAGATATATTTTTTACAAAGTTTTTCATTTTTTTCATGCTCTGGCAAATCCATGTACAGTTCCTGAAAATTACCCTGCTAATTTCACGCTCATGTTAATCTGTTTACAACTTTTTTGGGAGCGTACATGGAATAAACGGTTCAAAAACGGTGCACTTACTCATATCCGTGAACTTTAGTCAGAACACAATATAAATTCCCTGAAGTTACTAAAACCACTTTCAAACGTTAATTCATAAGCTATATATAGATAGCTCTCATGTTTGATAAATATTTTCTCACCTACAAGGTACCTAATTATTATTTAGTAAAATACATTAATATTGACTACTTATTTTTGGTATGTGTTTTAAAACACCGTTTAGCCGCATTTTAATTATATCTTTTAGTACAATTTATGGTTTTCTTGAATCATATTAGCATTATATAAAATACAAATACTCTCGATTGATTTCATTTGTTGCATTACATTATAATGACTAACGTGGACTTACCTCTTCTTTAAAGACTTGTGAAGTTTACTGATGACAAAACTTCTTTTTTGGGTCTCTTTACAATGGCCCCCTAGTAAAAACACATAACAAAAAACGTGTTTTACCCTAGTTTCTTGTTCAGACAATCCCCCCAAGGAAGCTAAAGAGCAAAAGGTATAGTATGATGTTTCACTCGCAGCAACTTTTGTGGACATTCATCACCTTTCGGAGCTATTTATAGGGGGCTCTCTTTTAGCTTTCTTTGTCCTTTCCCTTACACCCTGCCACCCTTATACAAAGAACACCATTCATTTTAAAGATGTTTTTGATCACAACCACGGGCCTGGCGCCCACTGTCCCTTTTCAAACAAGGAGTTTCAGAGAAGGGCTGAGCGTGTTTGAACTTTCTTTTCAGAATCCTTGATTCATTGTAAACCTTCTTGCCGCCGCGTATTGGCTGAGTGTTGCACAGGTCGACTCCCGCGAGGCTCAAGAGCTTCTGGAATCGGCAAAAAAACAACAAAAAAACCTTCTCAGTTCTCAACAGTATTTAGGAGGATGGAGTGAACGGACACAATTCAGTGGCAGGAATGTGAGAATTCGCTTCTTTGTTCGTGAAGATCTATTTCTTACTGTTCTGCAGTGACTCGACATGGTGTTTCATCGTGTATGCTAGGTGCGAGAAGTAGTAATTAATGTTTTTGTATATAAAGGTCAATAGAGGTTACCTCTCCCTTTCGTTTCACAGGCAAGCCCTGTGCTGTGTGTGTTGATTCCTTTTGAGTTGATTGTGTTTTAGGCGCCACTAAGCATAGAGAAAGGAATAACACTAGAGGGATCCAAGGATAGGGCAAAACTCAGTCCATTTTAGAACAATGAAAACTATAGTTC
>CABFOW010001794.1:0-26466 GCA_902141385.1 Timema californicum
ACCGCTGAGGACGGGGAGATCGAGGTTCGAGTCTCGGTCGGGTGAACTGGGGGTGGTTTTTCCTAAATGGTTTTCCACTCTCTCCACGCAAATGCGGGTTCACTTCCTTTGATTCAACATTCCCAATTCCTAATCCTTTAGAGTAATTAGTACTTAAAGTGTATAATCCGAACGGGTAGTAAGACGCGGTGCTAAATATTATATTATATATTTCCAGAAGCTATTTGAAATATTTGGAGTCATAAACCCCCTCCCCCCGATTTTTTTTAAAAACTATATGTATCTAGAATATATTTGGAGTGGTCCTCATCTGGCAAATTTTTAGAATAGGATGACTTTAAAAACTATTGAAAGCGCTCTCTCTCTCTACCTTGAAATTTTTTGAAAATTAAATGATTTTATAAGTTAAAAGCGGTTTGATGCAGGTATTTCAGCGTCATATTCGAGAATATCAGGTGTCAAATACATCTAGAGGGGAGCTCATTTATTCCTGGAGGTGCAGTGGCATCTCCCCTACAACCCACTCACCGGTTTATTTTACACTAATTTGAAGATGTAATTTTCCAAATTTTTAGAAATCAAGCTCATTTTAAAGCCATTGGAGTAGTCCTCATAGTTTTTTATGTTAAATTTGTATGTTAAGAGTAGAATAGATTCTTTTTTTTTAAATTTGGATGCTCATAGAAGCTATCTTAAATAGTCCACACCCAAGTTTTCATTCCTTAAATATTTTTGAAGGACACCCCCACCCCCCAGAAATTACTTGAGATTGGGATGCTTCTAGAAGCTATTTCTCCTCGCCTGAATTTTTCTATAAAATTAGGTACACTTAGAAGCTATTTGAAGGGCTCTTCCCGTCATCTGTAAATATTAAAATATATATTTTTTCCTTAGAAGATATTTGAAATACCCTTTTTTTAATTAAATGCCTTTAGAAGATATTTAAAGTGGTCTTCCACCAACAATTATTTGAAAATTGAATATTTTCAGAAGCTATTTGTAGTGGTCCTCCCCATGGAGTTATGTATATGGAGAGGATATCCCTATGCCGTAGCATTGCGAGAAAGTGAAGCTTGCCCCGCCCCCCTCACAGAAAGACGGATAGAGCTGCCTTATGGCATAGTATGGCCACCGGCCGCCGATTTAGCATGGGGAGCGTAGGGAAAACAGGGACGTGCGCTCACTTTAATAAAGAATATAACCAGATTGAAATTTTTTGGTGCTTTATGTAAGTGAGGTGTAAATGTTGAATACATTAATCTTTTTTTACATAAAAATAACGCTAAAGATTACTTTATATTTTGGGTAATAACAAGCGTCTGAAAATGCAAATTAGCCGAAAATCTAGATTGTTGTCAGAGTCAAGGGTGGCTTCAGTTGCGCGTCAAGCTAGCCCCTCCATATAATTAAAATTATAATAGATCCATGGTCCTCCCTTAAAAATGTTTTAAATTTGGATGGCCCTAGAATTTATTTAGAGTGCGCCTCACTTGATTTTTTCTTATAGATGCCTCCAGAAGCTATATAAGTGATCTTCTCTGGAAAATTTAATGCAGGGCCTAACCTAGGCCTAGGATATATAAACTAAAAAAATTAATTATAAAACTCATGTATTTATTCCTAAAACATGCACTTTCTAGCTTGGACAATTCGAGAACTGTAATAAAGGAATAACACAAAATAGTAGTTTAATGTGTGAAAAGAAAGCGTTTGGGCGTTCAACCCAAAATTACCTGCTTTGTTATAAAAGGAGAAACTTTGGTCAATAATGCTTGAAATTGCTCGCTTGTTAAACGTAGATGATTTCTGAATGCATCAGGATCCTCCGTCCTTACTTCTCTCATAAATGTATTTGAACAACCTAGTGCATTTCTTCTGGCTACCCACTCTCTCATCCAAACTGACCGTTTACGGCGGTATCGTTTCTTTTTATATTCTTTTAACTCCTCGATCAATAAATCAGCTACAATAGATACACCAGCCATGTTTGTTACTGTACGACTTGCACAAGTGAAAAATACGTGTCAACACAACTTTCATGTTAGTCAGCTAACACGAGCTAACTTGCATTAGTCAACTAACACCGTGTCAACGGGCCTTTAGTAAGTAACAGTATAACCTGAACAGGTAAGGAAAAATAATTATTTATGCTTTTTATTTATGGGGATCATGTCTTATATTAAAAGTTCAAGCTTTCTGCCTTTTTTAAACTAGAGTGATTGTTCATTGATTGGTTATCTGAATATTTAAATTAATTGGGTAGGGATGAGGAAGGTGAAATTTATATGAAAAGTACCTGATTTTGCATGGAATGAGAATGGGAAACTATCTTAAGAAACTTTGTACACTCAGTCAGTAACTAGCACCAACCTTCTTGGAACAAGTAATCTAGTCTATTGCTAAAGTCACACTTTTGACTGAGTTACTATCGCTGCAGGTGGTTTGAAAAACTTTCAATAGGTAATAATAGATATGAAGAAGGCAGTAAAGATTTAGAAGGCTATAAACAAAGGAAAGAGAGGAGGGGTGTATGAAATTTTCCAAACTATCTTAAAGGAGTGCAGCTCTTTAAGTTTGGGTGCCTCTAAGAGGGTGTATACAATTACATCGCATGTCCATTACATCGCGTTTTTGGTATAAATAAGTTGCAGGTTAATCCCGTCATGTTTCCCCCACCTCTTTACACACAGCTAACCCTACTCTGGCATACAACCAATAGGAATGAAGGGTCAATTGACTCCCCTTGGGAGGGGGAGAGTTTCTAGCTTGCCAGAAATCTAATGTCCTTAAAAAACTTGGAGACTTGAATTTGTAAATTAAAATATATATTTTTATCTAGACAATTTTTTCCAGAGAAGTAAAAGCAAAATCATGGTGTATTATTTTAGGAGTGTTGTGGATACAGTTGCCTAGGTATCGCGATTATGTTGAAGTTTATTTAAGTTTTGTTTAAGTTACACTATTCTTTCAACCAGCTCACCTTCAAAGAGACAGTCAGAGGTTAGAGACAGGCACACTATCCTTTCAACCAACCCCACCTTCAAAGTGAAAGTCAGAGGGGAGAGTCAGGCACAATATCCTTCCAACCAGCCCCACCTTCAAAGTGAGAGTCAGGCACGCTATCCCTGCAACAAGCCTTAACTTCAAAGAGAGTCAGAGGTAAGAGTCAGGCACACTATCCTTGCAACCAGCCTTAACTTCAAATGGAGAGTCAGAGGTGAGAGAGAGGAACACTATTCTTTCAACCAGCCTCACCTTTAAATTGAAAGTCTGAGGTGAGAGTCAGGCACACTACCCTTTCAACCAGCCTTCATAGTGAGTGTCAGGCACGCTATCCCTTCAACCAACCCCACCTTCAAGGTGAGAGTCAGGCACACTATCCTTCAACCAGCTCTACCTTTATAGTGAGAGACAGGCACGCTATCCTTTCAACCAGCCTTAACTTCAAAGTGTGAGTCTGAGCTGAGAGTCAGATACACTATCCTAGCCAAATGCAATGTAATGGGCACATGATGTATTTGTAATGCAATGTAATTGTGTGTGTATATATACGCCCCTTCATTCCTAATGGTTGTATTTCAAGAGTAGGGTTAGCTGTGTGTAGAGGTGTGGGGGAAATGAGACATGATGGACCTGCAATGTATTTGTACCAAAAACGCGATGTTGAAAGAATGTTCCCTACAGGGTATCTATTTCATATAAAAGAATNCCCCAGACCATGATTAACAATGTTCAAAATTTTCCCAGATGCTCCCAGTTGCGTAGCTAAGGGGGGGAGGGGCGCGCGGCACTTTTTGTTTACTGCAACGAAAAGAAAAGTTTTTATTCTGCCGGGGTAGTAGCCTACAAGACGTAAGACTCAATTTTATTACTTACTACTAAAAGAAATAAAATGTAAATACATACACATACATAACTAAACACTTAAATTTCCCTATCATTCAAATTCTTATAAATAAAACAATAAAACTCAATTTTAATTTCTTAGATATATGTATATAATAGCTCAACATAAGGTGGAAACTTAATCCTAAAATATTCAAACATGAATCCAGCGTAGACCGTGTTTGGGCTTTCATACAATGGAAGGAGTTGGAAATTATAATCTGACATGAAGCAACAAATGATAATAAAAAAATCACAAAAAGAAGTAAAATCGAAGTGAAGAAGTGGAGGGAAATACTTTCAATATAGTTGGATATGAGTAGATTCCTAGCAAAACAGGATTTAGCCTGATGGGATCATCGAGAAGGAATTTATTATGAGACTAATGCTGAATCTGAATCAACGGGAAATGGAAGAAATTTTTTAGAATTAGTTCATTTGTTGGTGAAATACGATCCAGTGCTACGTGAACATGTTCTAATAATAAAGCTAGGGAAAAAGTTTGCTAAATCCTATAAGTCGCCTACCATTCAGAACGAGTTTATAGAAATTTAGGAGAAAAAAGTAAGAAGAAAGGTTGTCGAGAAAGTAAAAGAAGCAAAATACTTTTATATGATATTCAACAGCACTCCTGATATTTCTCAGAGTGATCAAACGAGTCAAGTTTTGCGCTACTTTAGTATTGATGGAAATAAAGTGAAGTTAGTAGAATCATTAGTTGATTTCGTTGAAACAAAAGGTAAAACCACCGAGCATATTTATTATTATTATTATTATTATTATTATTATTGGGGTTTAGAGGCCCATCGACACACTGAGGTCATTCAACTATGATTTTGCAAAAATTAGAAAAAGACGGAATTGGTATTCAAAATTGTATAGGACAAGCATATGATAATGCTGATTTCCTAGTTGGTCAACATAGTGGCGTTCAGAGACATATGAAGGAACTTAATAGGAAAGAAGACTTTTTCACAAGTACAAATTATACACTGAATTTGGCGGGTATTCATGCAGCTTCTGTTGATACAAATTCTGTTATCTTTTTTTGAAATTGTGGAGAGTTTACTCACGTTTTTTCTTCCTTGACCCATCGCTGGGATATTCTGACTTCAATCACTGGTAAAAGTGTCAAGCATTTTGTAGAAACTAGCTTCATGGAGTGCAAGGGGAGAAGCTGTAAGTTTTGTAATATATTTATTCGAAAATCTTAAGTGCTTTAGAACCGTTAACTTGTTTTAAAGAAATTATCAGGTCAGATGCTGGCGTGCTGCTTGATGTGTTACAATCATTCCTCTTTCTATGCTTTCTTGGCCTGTGGGAATCCGCCCTTCTAGGAATTAACAACACACAGGCCTACCCCCAAACAAAAGAATTGAACGTACAACAATGTGATATAAAACTCAAGGTTTTGAAAGCTTCAATAGCCTATGCTAAATAAATTTGTGAAGATCTTGGGGTAGTTATGGAGTGCCAATGTTGATGTAGAAATAAAAAAAAACTGATGGCTAATGAAGAATCACGAGATGCTGAGTAGTCATACGAAACTGAGTTGAGAATAGAAATATTATCTTCGCTATAAAGAGTGATCCAATAAATTACTCTCGGATTTCAACAGCTTCATCTTCTTGGTGAGAAATATGCCTTTCTCATTCCGTCAAATCTTTTGAATGACAAATAGGAGTATCAACTAAAAAATGACTACCAGTACAATGACACTTATAAGGAAGAGTTCCTCAGTGAGAGAAAAAAATACTTCAGTTTTATTGTTGCTGTTACACAAGACGTGGTGTAACCTACCTCTTTCATCATACCACACAAATAACGACCAGAGAGTTATAATTTTTTTCAAAACAATCAAGATACACCTCAATGAGGAAGTGGAACATGCATGTGTTAGGCGCTGAGCAAGTAAACAAGCCAAATGGGCTGGCAGGCGCATAGGTGACCACCAAGGCCAGGAGGGCATGTAAACAGCAACAATAGGTGGCAACTAATCCAAGCGCCAAAAATTGCGTCATCAGAAAACAACAATAATACACTAAGAATTGACCTCCAAGTTAATATTAATTACACCTCTCATAATCAAAGGTTAAGACCCAAGAATGGGCTTGTGCCTTAGCATTAAATCTAAGGTGGGAATAGGATCACAAGTTGTCATCTTCTGACAAACCCTAACTAACCTCAATATCAGTATGAAACCTTTCATTATTTATATATAAAGCTCAAAATACCCAACAATAATAAAAAAAATTGAATATCTAATAAGGAGAATGTTTACCAGAGAAATATTTACTTGGGGGCACATGGCCCCTTCTTTAACTAACATATAAATATAAGTGATACACCGATATTAAACTATATCAAATTTAATAACAAACAAAATATCCACATAAGAAATATTATCCATGCTGGCTCACGACCCCACATTCAACTAACATCTAAATGTAAATTGCCCACCAATAATAAACTATCCCAAACCTTTTTGACAACAAATAGATCATGACAACAGAAAATAATATAGAACATTTTGATATTGTCCCTCTACTAGCTAAAGCAGGCCATTAAACTTTCCGTGAAGCGGATATAATAAATTTAAGATAAAGACAATCAGGTTAAAAGGTCTTCCCAAAACACCCAAGGAACGAGCACAGCTACGAGCTGATCGCCCTTGGTATCCAAATATCACATAGCCTTAAAGGCAGAAAACTGTAAAAGAAATAATAATAATCAAAACTATATTTAAGTCCTGAACAGTAAATTTAGAATAATAAAGATTTAGCGTCAAAAAGAATTTTGAGAAACATGTCGAGCCTACTTAATATTCAGGCCTCTCACCTCAAAAGCCCAGAGTGTAATGTGTGACCACATTCTGTACTCCAACTGTTATATATCCTAAGGAAATCATGTGTTCTCGGGGCGCGGAGAGCAACGGGGAGGAAAGGGGTAAGGGTTCCAGAACCGTCTCCAGTCGTCCACACGCATTTAAGTCTATACACCATCACAGTTCGTGGAAGTTCTGAATACGCCCGTCGCCACGCGCTAAGCTCATGCTCAACGGTGCTCATTTGTTTTGGGGAGTGGTTCAACCAATACGGCTGGCAGCGTACCTCGGACCTCAAGCTAGTTCAACGTTGACAGTGCTGCGGTGTGTATGTTAGATTGTAGTCGTGCCGGAATGAGTCAACTGGGGCTGGCTTGGCGAGTTATACAACTTCTCCGAATTTATGTTGTAACAAGGTCACAGTGGAAGGAAGATACCCTTGAACTTTACCAGTTTATTAAAAAAATACAGTCTTAGGAACTCAATTCCAAATATTGTAATACTTCTACAAACTTTCCTAACAATATCTATTAGTGTTGCTGCCTGTGAACAGAGTTTTTCTAGATTAAAGTTGATCAACAATTACTTAAGCTACACAATGAGTACCTTACTGTTAAGAAAGCTTGCGGTACTTTCTATAGAAAAACAACTAGCAGACAAAATAGACTTTATTAATATCATCAACAATGTTTTTAACAAAAAATCAAGAAAAATAACATTGTAGAATGGTGTAATTAAATTATTCACTTCAGAAATAAACAAGGTGTTAAAATAAGGATTAAAACTAGAGTAGGTCTACATAAAAAAATATGTTAATCAGTAGACAATACTTTGCATGAAGTTTTACATAACTTTATGCATGGTGATATTACACTATGAAGATAGTTACAATTATATGGCAAGAGTAAAATAATAAAGGTTCCTACACATAGCATAAAATTATCAAATTTATTCAAATAATTACAAACATATTTCCAGTTATTTTAGTATTGTAATGTTTAGTGCAACATAAAGTGAATACACACAGAAATAACAATAATTAAAAGAGTAGCACAAAACAACTTGTATGAAAAGTCATTTTTAAGAGCTTTTTCTTGAGCTCGATTAGTAGTGCGTCTTCCATCTATACCTGAAACAAATAAAAATAATGAACATATCTAATATAAAATGCACAAGAGCTATCTAAATGTTATCAGTTGTAACAAATAAAAATAATATTTTGAACATGGAATATAATGGAGTCGCTCTCACAACAGAACAGGAATGATGTGATACTAGAAATAAAATAATTTAAAAAAATAATATTTTTCTACTCAATGCCCAATTTTTGTGTTCTAGCATTTACTTATTTATATTGAGTTTGAAAATGTCTAGACATGCGAATTGAACCTGTAATATTTGGCTTAATCTGTCAATGCTGATTTTGCTATGAGGAATTGTACCATGGCTAAAGATAATATTCACTCATTTTTTTAAAATATCTGAATATACATTATAAGGCATTGGTTACTTGGAAGTATCTTCAGTCATACAGAATGTCCAGACAAACTATATTTTAAAATTCCCTGAGTTTCCCAGAGCCAATTTCCAAATTTTCCAGTCATTATGTAATAAACATTATTTTACAAAGATCACAACTTAATGTAAAAGTGTGTTTAGACACACACATACTCTGAAATTGTGTCACTCCATAAAGGGGTTAAAAGCTTTCAGTCTAAAGTGATGGGTTATTGGGTAGTGCAGTCTAAGTTAGATTTCTGTGAGATCATATTGATACATTAATAAATTGCCTTACACTACCAACACAATTTAAAATTATTGTGAGACACAATCATCTTTAGTTTATTCTTCCTATAATGTAATATAATTATCACGCATGTGCATAAATAAGACCTAAGTGCGGTAGGAGGGTGGAAAACTGACATGAAAATCATGAATTTTTTTAGTGCCACGCCTTATTACCTGTTCAAGTTATACGCTAAAATCATATGTCGACTTTGAGAATCGAGATTAGTATGCACAACTGGGACAGCTGTGTACAAATATATTCGCGGTTATTATTATTATTATTATTTAGCAGCGTGTCTTACTACCCGTTCGGGTTATACGCTTTAAGTACTAATTACACTAATGGATTGGGAATTAGGAAGGTTGAATTAGAGGAAGTGATCCCGCATTTACGTGGAGGTAGAGTGGAAAACCATTTAGGAAAAACCACCCCCAGTTCACCCGACCGAGATTCAAACCTTGATCTCCCCGTCCTCAGCGGTTGAGCTCAACACGACTAGCGCGTTAGCCAACTACGCCACCGAGGCGGGTGCGGTTAATATTAACTTGAAGAAATATGTTATTTTGACTATTGTGAATAAAAGCAGCGTTTTTTAAGTGATAAGTAACTATGGCTTTAAGAGTTCAAGTAGACAGTGGAGCAAATACTTCCAAATTTGCAAATGTCAGACAAAAGTTTCTTAATACTCTCAGTACCAGGCCAAGATTATGTACTTACCTGCAGGGACTGGCTAATTTTAGGGATTTAAAAAAATTAAATTATCCACAGCCCCACATTGAATTTTAAAATTCTAAGACCAGTTTGGAGCTACATTCTTCTTTAAGCTGAATAATTAATCTAGTGTGATATCTTGTAAAGTGTTCTTATTAGGGTTCAGAGTAAAAGTACTGTGTAAAAGGCCAAAACAAAAAAGTCATTTAAATAATAAACCCACACAATCAGCTGGTTATGTAGATTTAGGTCATAGGCGTTATTGTGTGCAATAAAATGTGCATATTGGCTCATAATGAATAATCCGAATTCTAAATGTTACCTGATTGTAAATAAATGTACTATAAAATTATATTTTATTGAATAAAGGCCTACCCGCGAGATAATATCACAATTTACCGTAGTCTGTATATTAGAAGGTATAATAACCGATTTGTAATTAATCATTCATGTGTTTATTATTCAACCACATATTATTTATAATTGAAGCGATATTTAGGCTGTATAGTATAAATAATAGTTTCATGTCAATGTTTGAAAGATAGGACTACTATAACATAGCGTTCACTTTCGTAAATAGCATTGGATTCTATATTTTATCACTAATTTCGCAAATTATTTTATTTCATCTTCATAGACATCTATTTCATCAGCTAAAATAACTATTTGTTCTATTTCATTATCAAATAAACCTTTTCTTCTCGCAAATTGTTTAATCAGCACGAACACAACATAACCGCATGCTATTCTTCGCGCTAAAAATCACTAAACTTGGGCTTCTTGGAAGGTAAAATAAAGGGAGGTTATAGTTATAGAACTCCACTCAGATGTGCAATGAAATGCCATCCATAACCACAATTTGGAACTAAAAGTCCATGGAATGCATAGCACTAACCAAACACATAGAAAACATGGGCAAAGATTTATGCTGACTTAAATTCAAGACACAGTAGAACGGCCGCCCCTTCGATGGGCATGGTGTCAAAGAATGTTAAAAAAAAAACTAAAGCAAAAATTAGGCATAAATATTCAAATTAAAATATTCCTTTCAAATATTAATAGAATTTATGTTTTTATTATGATGAAATGAACACATATGTGTTTAACATTAAAATTATGATATCAATAATTTGAGCTATAATAAATTTACAAGCTGGGGTTTTAAATAAATTTTTTAGTAGTGAGTAAGAGAATAACTATGATTCAATATTAAATTCCTTAAGATGAGCTTAAAAAACAAAGTGCAAATAGGGTTGGGAAGGAGGTTTTAAGTCCTCAACCCTTTGAGTACCAAGAGAAATGACAAAAAATATGCTAAATATGCCAAGCTATTTTGCTAAAAAATACAGAATTTTGTTTAAATTTTAACAACTGATTAGTCTTTGAACTTCTTGCGCTCCAATTTTTACATAAGCTAGTAAACATGATGCTTGCCAATCCGAATATATAATTATACATATACTTTTTGAATTTTTAAATATAATACAAAATTCACTAGCAAAGATATTAAAAGCATTTTTTTAATCATTTTATTTAACATTAATTTTTAAGCATTGAAAATTTAAATAGCTTGAAATAGAATAAATCACTGAAAAGAACATTAAAAACTGAGTAAATAACAAAAATTATTAAAAAAAAAACTAACATTAGATTTTACGCTAAAATTGGGTTATGCATAGCAGCTGTTTCAGTGACCATAAACTTTAGCAGGGTTATAGTAAAATAAAGTCTAAAATAAATAAGTTTGGAATCAGAAGGGGAGGGGGAGGGTACTTCAAACCTAGTACTGTTGCATAAATATGAAGAGGTGTATTATCCTGATCTTCAAGATTTATTTCATCCCTTTAAGAATCACTAGTATTCACACTTGTGTTATCAATGTCAGCTACCACTCCTACCTGTTCCGATCTTTCACTTTCACGAGAATATAATTCCGGTTCAGTTTCATTATTTACAAATTCAGAATCACTGCTTTCATAATCACTAAATAATTGATCACTCTCGCTTGAGCTATCAATACATATTGCAAGTATTTCTGTGTCTTGAATCATAGCTTTCCTCTTAATAGCCATGTTTACAAACAGGGCCAAAGATAAAACTCATAAAGTTAGAAAATAATTTTCATGTTCGATATATCAAAACTCTAAGTGCAAGGACAAATAAAAGTAGCTTGAACATACGAGAATGCAGTGGAAATAAAATCTACCTTATTTGTTGACTTAAAACTGAACCAAGAGCTCGAAAACATGAGATCGCTGTGAGCAACACTGGCAATTTTAGTAAATATTTTGTGCATCGCTCTGAGCGACTTTGGCACTCAAAAGGTTAAACAACTACTTGAGTTCCTAGACCATCCGAAGTGTATTGGTTCATTTGTTGACTTTAAAAGTATCCCATATATATCTCTCTTTGTATCAGAGAGATTTTTAGGATGTATATAGTACACTTTTACACTAAAGATCAGTTGTTTGGTATTGCTCTAATCTATATGAATACATTATTGTCTACCTTTTTTAAGTACACCTTACCCGTCTAATGTCAGCAAGGTTTTTTTAGCACTGGGTCTTACTTCCCATTTGAGTTGTACGCTAACCAGTGGTTGACCTTGACAACATTTCAAAGGCAAATCTCAAACTAGAATTGCAAGAATGATCTGGTGATCTATTGAAAGTATTTAAAAAAATACACTATTGGCTTAAAAAAAAGATACAATAAAAGCTTAAAAGAAGCCACTATAACTTTTAATTTGCAAACCAAAGTTTTAAATAAATATACCTTATTTGTCTTAATAGCTACAATTAAACTGTCAAGAAAAACCTCTTTACTATTTTTGAGGTATTCTGTTATATTTATAGGAACAAACCCTATTGGGGCTCCTGGCAACTTTTAGAGCTCTGGCTATAAAAAAAAAAAAAAAACCTTCATGATGTTCATGGCAGAAAAACTAGTTGTTGACTGAAGTATAGGGATTATACTTCTAGTCGAATGACATGACCTTTTCCAGAAGTAGAGTACGGACGTTACTAGGAAAGTTAAGGCTGGAGTTGAAGCCAGAAGAATTGAATAACAGGAAAGGGGGTATTGGGTATTAGGAAACTTGCATTGGGTAAGGCCCATGAAACATTCTTGGAATACCCATGGCTACAATTAAGTTGGACTGGCCATTATTAGGTCTCCAGCTACTATTTAAAACTTTACTTTCCACCCCCGCTACAATTAGAGTTTCCCTGGCTGCCATAACATCCCGGGCTGCTATTGGCTAAAATAGGGTAGCTTGTTATTTATCCAAAGCACCCCAAGATTAAACGAAATACTTACTCTTATCATGTTGTTCAAGATCTTCCTGCACATCAGCAATATCCAAATGAACATTAAAGGTGGAGTTGATCAAATCAACATTTTCTTCGACATCTTCTCCAGGAAACAAGTGATCCGAGAAAGTGATACTATTATCACATAATGGAAAAAGAACACGTCTTGGCGGCTCATGTACCATCTTTTCACCTACAATTTTAATAAAAATATATCAAAGTGAAAAAAGCAATGAACATATTAAATATAGAAGTTATGTATAATAAGTCAGTGTATAAACACTGTAAAATAATGTAAAGTGATTGTGTGTGAAGGAAGCCTTCAATATCAATTACTTTCCGCCAAAACCTTCCTTCACCTGTGACAAGACGTGTATTAATCACAACTTGTGAATGTGTGGAATGCCAGGACTTCACTGTGGTTCAGATCCAACGTTAAACTGTAGGTCCTCCATTTCATCTTACCCCTGATACTGAAATACCCTATCATTACACATTAGTGTAAGTATGTATAACCCGAACGGGTAGTTAAGAGGGGGTGCTAATGATAATAATGATGATAGTAGTAATACTAATAATAATAAAAAATAAATAACAATTAAAAATAATAATAATAACTTTGCATTACTGTACAGTGTTTCTACACTGTCTTATTATACGTTTCAATCTCATTAGGCCATAATTCAGATAAAGAAGTTAAATTTACTGCATAAACAGCTTGTATACGAAATTCATTTAGCTATGTTGATATTAGTAAATAAGAAAATATGAATCATATATTGTAATTTTCATGAAAATTATATCTTTTCTGATCATGTAAATTGATGTGCTTATATTTGTCCGATTTGGCCAAGTAATAAAATAATACTTTTGGAGACAAATTATTGTATTTAAGTATATTTCAAAAATGATTTTTAAACAAGTGTGTTGAACCTGGATTCAAATGTTTTTAATGAATTTGTGTAAACAGCCATCATCCATTACCAATGGTAATTTTTACCAATTATAAACAAATAATGTTGACGTAGATGAAGCTTTGATAACACTAAAATATTCCTTTTAAAAACTATTGCGAAAACGTGTTAATAAATGTTTGAATAACAATTTTTATCTCTATTTGATCGATCGGCTGTGATTTGTTGATATAAATGCATGACTTAGTGTACTGGTCTTGCAATCAATAAAGGAGTAAATTATATTGGCTGTTCATGATGGTAAATATGGATTTACTATTGTGCCTTGATAAGTGGTTGCCAAACCTTACTTGATATCAAACTATAAGGTTGGTTCGTAGGCAAGGTATACACTAGACCCACAGTGTCCAGGCTAAAATGGCTGTGATCCGCGGGCGAGACGGAGTCCTTCAACACGGGTATCGCTAGGTGCCAGCAAGGGGCATTGAAAAACTCATTTTAGACTCAAACTTCCATCACGACACAAATATTCATCTTGAGTCAATCGGCTGGCTTCCACAAAGCTAAGTTCAGGTAGCAACTCAATCCCCTCTTCACATAATCCTACCTTACAAAGAGCTTACATAGACCACCCATTACAATTACAATGATCATTTTATGATGAACCTGTTAAAAGTGAGTTGTTTAACAACTGCACATTTGGAAGTGCTTTTATCACTTAGCATTGAGACTAGTGAACTAGCAAAGAACTCAACCTTCCGTTAGGCTGAAGATCTGGTATATCCTCGTCTGTGGGTTGGGTGACCCATTTTAAGCTGGGATAAAATCAGGGTCCCTTAGATTTTAATCCATGTGTCTAACTGCTCAGCAACGGTGACTGTTTGCACCATACAAATATTTCATTAGGTTTTTTTTCCATCTGGGGGTCTTTAATTTCCAATTTATGAACACATTTACTAGTGTAGGATCATGATGTGCTTCTATTATTATGGTTGTTCATGTAGGACTTTCTTACATACACAATATGATACACATTTTAATTAGAAGCTTAATAAAAAAATTATTTACAATGTACCAATAATAGAATGAAACCTAGATAGTAAAGAAAAGTTTTTACCTTCAAATGAATTAATGTCCTCTTCAACTAATGAATGCCAATGCATATCCAATCTTCGAGAAAGTGTGCGGAGAATGTCACATTTTACTGCCTGGAAAAGTACACTTCATTAATAAAAATGGTTGTGTGTAAACTAAACAGGTAGTATGATGCGGTGGAAAAAATCTATATAATTTACTTAACTAAAATGGAAATAATTAATTATTATGATTTATCGTTCATTTACAGAAATTGATTAAATTATCTAATACACCTATTAATAACTACTGTATGTTATTGTAAGATATATAATACATTATAATACATATTATATATATGAAATCTATTAAATTTCTATTATTAGTAGCAAAATAAGCTCAAGGTTCCTTTTAATTAAAATATATGATCAGTGTGTTATAAGAATTTAACACAATTGGAACTCTGACCACTTGATTTTATATCATTTGTTTCAAACCAAACAATATGTGTATATTTATCCATAAAAGAAACCAAAACGGAGACATTCAAGATAATTTTTTAATATCAAGTCAAAAGATTAAAAAAAAAGCCTCAACATTCTTGATTAGACAAGGCTTTTATTTAGAGAAAATGACTGGGATGTAATTTTATCTAATTTTTTTTAGCATATATGTGGTAACAATTAAATAGTTTAAATAATATATATGTAGAATATATTTAAAGTATATTTATTTATATTAAAACAGTTGTTCAAGTTTTTTATTTTCAATATTACTTTTAATCCCTATTTATTTTAATTAATTAAAATACTAGTTTCAAAAACTGAATATAAAACATATATTTTATAAAACAACGGTTAAGGAAGTCTAATTTAAAATGTTAAAATGCAGCATAGCCTTAAGGAAAACTAACAATGCAGCATAGCCCTTAGGAAAACTGACAATTTCAGTATCGATAAATTGAAATTTTTGTAACATTTCAGAAACTCAAAAATGATCCAGGCTTGAATTTATTAATGTGCTCCATTCAATTTAAACTTTTACTAAAAATTTGCATAGTCACGGTATGTGAAAGAATAATAAATTAAGACATATAATGGTTTTTAGCTATGGATTTTTTTTAAACAAAATCCACTGAAAATCTTTACCACAAGCAGGTGACTTTGTGTTAAGATAATCAGTTACTCCATTTAATAAATGTCCCTGATCTGACTAGTACAATAAATTTAAGTAATTAGCTTCAGAGGACATGTTTTCAATGGCCTAATTGCATGTTGTTGGAGGGATAGTAATAAAGCAGATCTAATTTTCAGATATGCAAAACTGTTTTTCTTTTGGTTGTAATAAACTTTACTGTACTCTTGACTAGTGTGTTAAATTGGATTTGGAAAGAAATTGGATTATAAGGTCCAATTTACTATGGATTTTTTGTGACGTTAGATAAATATTTAAAAATGTATTTATAATTTTAGTTTGGATTATACATAAATTATGACTTAATAAGATTTAGGTATATTGGCAAGATTTGTCTCTGTTAACCCTTGCATGGCAGATCACAGCACCATTTTATCAGTTTAGTAATATATTATATAAACATTAATTTATGTTTTGAATGAAAATAATTTAAAAACAAATCTTTATTTCTCAATGGACAAACACAATTTTGGAATAATTTAATATTAGTTCTACGGTTATTTATAGTAAAATATTTTTTATTCACTATTTACAATCATTTTAGGTTATTATCTTTTAGGAAATAGCAGTTCTTTTTTTAAAGATATGATATAATAATTGTATTGTAATGGTTACTGCCACAGTTAGTAAACCTGCCCAACAACATGGAAAATTTTAGTTCCGTAATGTATGCTTGGCAACTAATTAGATATTCTGCTCCCTCTATAGCCAAGCTGAATTTTTTCTACAGATAATGTGGTTGGATTAAATCCATGGTGTGATAGGTGAGAGTGGATTATCGATGGGTTATACCCATATACCTAACAAAAAAGTATAAGAAGTTGGGATTAGAATTACTGGAAATGTGTGATATTGTAATAGTTGTGTTTCTAATCAAAATAGGATGAATCAATCATATCAATAAATGTAGTCATCGCTGCCAACTTATGATGCAAAAGCAAGACAACAATCTTGATATGAATTGTGAGAACACCTTCCTCGGTGGCGTAGTTAGCTAATGTACTAGTTTCATATTGAGCTAACCTGCTGAGGACGGGGAGATAGAGGTTCAAATCTCAGTCGGCTGAACTGGGGGTAGTTTTCCCTAAATGTTTTCCCACTCTCCCTTCACACAAATGCGGGTTCACTTCCTTTAGATCAAACCTTCCCAATTCCTAACCCATTAGCTTAATTAGTATTTAAGCGTATATAGCCCTGAACGGGTAGTAAGATGCGGTGCTAAATAAATAAATAATAAATAAATAATTGTGACAACAGACAACTGTCTTAATCACAGCTTGAATATAGCTCTCTAAATCAAGTGTCAGCAAACCTTTTAAGATCAAATTTAAGAATTATAAAATGTCCCACTATCATCTATCATTTCTCAACTGTACTTTGGCTTTTATTTTGTGTACAAATCTTACACATATATTCCTTGAAATGAGATTTCCTCAAATACTTATGACCCATCCACCTAGAAAAAAAATAGAATAAATAAAATGTATATTTTAATTTTAAACTATTTAATTTTATTGTAAAATTACCGACTAGAGTTAATCAAGGTTATTTTGGTCCTACTCTTAACTTTATTTAAAAGTTATTTATATAAATATGCGTGTGTAGAAGACTCGAAGATTAACTTTTAATGATGATTTAGTTTACCTACACAGTCAATCGAAAATTACTGAGAGATCAACCAGTAACTGAATCCTGCTCTAAATCTATGACTAGACCTGCATCAAGAATTGTGAGTCACACCACACAATCAGTAATCACAAGATAAAATAAACATTAACAGAAATATGTATTGAATAAATAAATTTATTGACAACATATTTGAGACTATGCAGGGCATTGATATTTAAAAATATGCCATGCCTACAAGCAGGTTTCAGTTACTGTTTGGTCTAAATTTATTACTTTGGTATTACCACGATATTGGAATTTAAAATGATCTAGTAGTGAATCAAACACAATGAGTTACATAAGTGAATAATTATATAAAAGTAACTTAATAACTTGCTTCTTCGGCTTCTTTAACAACTGCATCACTGTGGATGATTACTTGGCTGACTACTGAGCCCTTGAACCATAATTCAGCCTCTGCCGAAACTATCTTTAGCCCTTCTTGTTCATTATCCTCCTGCATGGGAGAAAGATAAGAATTAGGTATCCTTAAAAACAAAATAAGGCAAGAATCCATTGAATCAGGATAAAGTACATCAAATCAAACAGGATAAAGGTAATATTTCAATATATAAAACCCTAGTTCCTACGAGGGAGAGTGAAATATCATATACGACATGTAATTTTGTATAGTTAGCCCGTCTGAAGCTAATGAGCTACACTTCCTATGCGACAAACTCTGCTGCACCCCAAACTGGCCGAAGTCTATGCAAGGCTCATGTTAAAAAATATATTACTTAAAACAGGACTTCTGAACATATGGCCCATGTGACTTAAGTGGCATGCGGTATCCAATAATGTCCAAAAGTTTTCTTGTTTTTATAGTGAGACTATCCTTGCTATTCTATGGATTTCACACAGCCCTTTCATTGCGTTTATTCTATTTGTACGTTACTATCCACCTGTCCTGTTCCTTCTTCCAAATATGGAGCCATATTATTAGCATTACTATCAAATTAATAATTTTAGACAACCTGGGAGTGGTCCGAGTGTTGACAGAGTGTTTCTAAGCTGAGTATAACTTAAAACATAACATTTTATAATCTTTGCAATAAAACTCCGACAAGTGTACAAAAGGAGACAAGTCTAGTAATCCTCCCTTCTCATTACAACAAAAATTACAAAACTCTCCTTTTAACAGACAGTAGGAAAATAATAATTATAATAATAAAAAAACTCAATTATGAGCTTATAATAATTCTTTTCCCTTCTGTTTGTGAATGGAATATTTAATTATGTTTTGGTTATAAAGAATATAATAACAAGGACTAACATACAAACTCAAAAAATCTGAGGGTAATGACAAATATTTATGGTACTAGTAAATGGGCTATTTAAAAAAAAAGGCAACTGGAACAGAAAACAATAATTGTTATAGAAGAAAACCAATTTGGATTTCGAAAAGGAACAAGAGATGCCATCGGGATGCAGAGAGAGAGAGAGAGAGAGAGAGAGAGAATTCTGAAAGTCAAGGAAGTGGTCTACATTGGTTTCATCCAATGGTAAAACTTGAAACGCTTTTGATAGAATGAGGCGTAAGAAACTGATGGAAATACTCATGAAGAACAGCATTAACTTGAGAGAAAAAATGTTGGTTGCAAATCTGTACCTGCGGCAACAAGTGGCGGTGAGGCTGATATGATGGAGAGACCAAAAGCATAGTGATAGGAAGAGGAGCGAAGCAGGAATGCTCTTTTCCACCCAATCAGTTCAAATTGTATGGACAGTGGCTGGTGAAAGAAAGCCTGGAGGGACTTGGCAGTTTCAGGATAGTAGGACGGGTTGCCAACACAATAAAATATGCAGATTAACTAATATTGCTGGCCAAAAATAAAAAAGAGTGGCAGAAAATGTTCATTCCATTGCTAAAGCGATTTAGTATCTATCAAACAATATTTTACTTCATGAATGTATTTGATTATTTAAGAAAACCATGAAATTAATGTATAGGTTTACATGCAAAATAATGGTGGCAGTATATTCCCTTGCTGAGTTGCTTGGTTTCTGCTGATATTTATATTCTTTCTTCTTAGCTGGTACTTGCAAGTCTTTTATTGGAAAAGAGCCATCTTTCTTTTGTTCATCAAATAAGAATGTAACGTTGGCAATTGATTTGTAGAGAGATGTCATAAAAACCTGAAAAACAATTGATGGTACTAGTAAACAATTAAATGAATTTGTTAGGATTAGAAAGGAGATTTACACCCGTAGAGACAAATAAAAACATTAATTCAAGTTTGAATTAGATATAAAAAAAAACACCTGGACATGGGAATATAACCTGGGACCTTTAACTAAGAGTGCCAATGATCTACCTCTGAGCTACCCAGGATTTATCCTGTGCTCAGGGTCATTATTCACTCATAGTTTAAAGCTGAGTCTGTGATGGATGGATGTATGAAGTCGTCAGCTACATTTGAGTAAACAAATGTAACACAAGCTAAATTAAATTGATTGAAATGTGGTCCCCTCCAGACAGACAGTGCTGTAATTATAAAGATTCACAACCTGTGGGCTGAAATTCATTGAAATATAAATCTGTTCTACAAGATAAGTAAATGAACTTCAACTGAATAAACTTATTACAACAGTATTTTATTAAATGAACATAAAATGTCTATAATAAAAATAGAGTGACCATGGTGTTGTATCTATCATGGGTATGGGTCGGATTTATATTAAATTACATATTTTTTAATGATTTTCAAATCCATGTCCATGAATATATATCTTCACAAATTGTGTGATTTTCAAAGCTTTGGCCTAATTTTTTTTAACAAATTTTTTCGAATATTTTTGTATTTTTCCTTAATAAATACATATTTCTTTGTTTTATATATATATTTGTTATAATATATACATATTTTGTTAATCTCAGTAAAAAATATATACTTAATTTATCCTTTTGACAACCAACAACATATATTCTAAGAAAATATTATGTCAGTGTCTAATGTCTCAGCTGTTCCTAGTGTTCTTATAGGAAAAGTTAAATTTTGTTTACTCAAAGGAACAACAATAATATAAGCTGGCATAGATTTCCTGCTCATTAGTTATTTAAGCTGGTGCTTTGTTGCCGCTTTATTTTGAAGAAATTTGCTTTGCTCATTGGGGGAGGGGAAAGGGTGGCTGGGAGGGAAGGTGCCTAGGATGTTTGTGCTTCCATTTTTCTCAAATACACACTAAGCTGCTTAGACATTCTTTTCACAAACTTATTGTGAGGTGCTCATTGAACTATTCACTCAAATTATAATTTTATTCTGTAAAAAGATAACAGTTATGATGTTAGGATATGTCCAAAAACTAAAGTGTGTGTTTGTTTAAATGGATGCACGCGAGAATTTTGTGGCGTGTTTAAGAACAATGGTGTTATTTTATTTTGTAATATTTGTGAGAAAAAAAAGTCGCTGATGACACAAGATTTCAAATCACTCAACATATAGCAACAGCCATGAAAGTGAAGAATACATCATTGAAGAAATCATCAAATCAGAAACGTTTGAACATTCAAGAGTCAAAGCTTGTAGAATTACATTAATAAAAGTTTTTCAAAGACATTTTCTAAGCTTTTGTAGCAGTAGATATTCCAGTTAATAAATTGCAAAATCCTGTGTTAAAGGAAATTTTGGAAAAATATACAGAACTAAGCATCCCTGGTGAGTCAACTGTCAGGAAAAACTACCTTCCAAAAGTATACATTGATACAATAATAAAAATATGTAAAGAAATTGGTGAAAATTCTATATGGATATGCATAGATGAGACAACAAGTTTAACAGGCCAATACAATGCTAATCATTTGTACTTTAAAAAGTGAGCCATCGACTTCATTTCTGCTCATTACTGAGTGTCTGGAAAAATCTAAAAACTCTACAGTCCAAAAAAATTCAATGATTCAATTATGCTATTTTGGCCTGATGGAATATAAAATGATTGTGTTCATATACATTCTCTCTGGTGAAAGACCCTACACAATAAAGGTAGGAAAGGGATTATAAATACTGTACAGAAATATGATATATTTAACATGTTTGGTACATGTTGTGCACCGTATTGCAGAAACCCTGAAATGAATCGAGTCATTTCAAATGTGAAGAAGGTTTTCAGAAGGTACCAAACCGAGTGGCGTTGTTTAAACATGAAGCAGCTGGATTACCAATGCTACCACACTCTATTTTAACAAGGCGGGGAACTTGGGTATTTGCTGCAACATACTATGCAGACAATTTTAGACAAATGCAAGAAAATATCACAATGCTCAATGAGGAAGACACAGATTTTATAAGTGAGGCAAAAAAAATCAATGTTATAAGGGAGTCTTCAAGCAGATTTAATTTACATCAAAGCCACCTTTTCGTGCCTGAGCAAAACACTTAATAAACTTTATGAAAAAAATGTGCCTTAATAGAAAAATATTCAAAACATTGTACATCTTCTAATGAAATTATAAGACTCTCCTGGGGGACATGCAAGGGTTGCAGTAAATAAATTAAACTTAGCCCATAGTAAAAAATACTGGCCACAATTAATTAAAATAGTTTAGTGAAATTTTGAGTGGCAGTAGACCATTAGAGCTCAACGAAGAAGAATTTTCACTGGCAGATATTGCTAGTTTGAAATATATTCATATAATCTCATGTGATGTGGCCAGTAGTTTTTCTCAATTAAAATTTTTTTGGAAAATAATAGACAATATTTTAAATTTAAAACACTTCAGATGTGGGTTGATGTCCATTGTAATGGTGTAAGTGAATGTGATCATTAAGAAAAGTATGTTTTTATGATTACGTGAATTAAATTCTATTTTTGCATGGTTTTATGTTATTTTGAATTTATTTCTATTACTTTGCAAAAAGAAGTAAATATTTTAATCAAATAATATTGGCAAATTTAAACACATAAAAAATAGCTACATATTATTTTGATTTTAAGAAAATATAAATCTGAGCCCTAATTATAGGTTTTAATCTGACTATAAATACATTTGTCCTACATAATAGAACTTAACATAGTGTGATATTTAACATCCATACAAAAAAACTGCCATGGAAGAGTAACTCTAAATACTTTATTTAGACATTATTAAATTCAGTTAGCCCTCTTCTGCTAGGATTTAATTCAGCCATTAAAATTCAAACTTTAACAAATCCTCCAGCACAAGTGCTGTTAACTGGAATAAAATTTGATATTTAAGTGGTGAAATCTTCTAAGCTGGCTAAAAGGAATAAACTAAAACCATTAACCCTAGAGCTGGCGTAATGGGATATAAAGAATGCCAATCTTATATTTCATTGGTGCCAGGGAAAAAAGTATAAGTCAAAAAATGATCAAAATGAGATGTAAATAATTACATTTATCCTTGGCCAGAACTACCATTTGGTAGAAGTAGTTTAAGTCAAACTCAACCTTATTGGCGGAAAAGTTCCATTTGATCTTTATAGTATAAGTACATTTGCTTTCTTTTAGTTGTACATTTTAGTATAAGGGCGAGTTTCATAGTCAAATTTAGTACGCCTCAAGTGCGGCGCTACACTAAATACAAGACGACACCTACCTGAACCAGAATGGAATGGGCCGTTCTCGCATATGAAACTGGCCCATTCCATTATGGTTTAGGTAGGTGTTGTCATGTACTTAGTGTAGCGCCGCACTTGGAGGCGTACTAAATTTGACTATGAAACTGGCCCTAGGTCAAGTTACATTTTTTGACTTAAACTCTTTTTCCCTGGCTCCAAAGATTTGTTAGTATGGTAACACTGTCAGTCGCTGAAAAAATGTGTTAATTTTTCTATTCCTTCAGTGTGAACTTGACTGACTCTTGGTATAGTTGGAATTAGATTAATTTGATTAATTTAATTAATTGTCCCCAAACATAAGCTTTTTGAAGCAAGATAATTGTTGAGGCATAAAATACCGCACACACCCGCTCAAGTAGCAAAAGAGTTATTATTTATAAATAGATTTTTGAACAAATTATTCCAATGTTTACTCTAACACAGTGTAACTATTAGTTGCATATTTGTTTTTTGTTCGCCTATTTAAGCAAGAGTCCTGGGTTTGATTATAGGTGGTTCTATAAGTTATTATTGGTGAATTTAAAGCAAGCGTCCTGAGTATTTTGTTGGCTTTAAAATAAGCTAGTTCACAAGACTTGTGTTGACATAGCTGCACCCTACTTAGTAAAACTAAAGGGTGGATACAAATTTACATAGCAATAATAACAATGAAAGTAACTTTATTAAGTGAAAACATTAAACAATACATTAGCAGATCAATACAGGTTGTTAATATGGTTTAGATCGTCTAAATAATACATCAGACATGAGATCAACACGTTGATCAATCACCGAAACATGATGCAGGTGACTACCAGCCAGGTAGCCAGTTCCTTGGCGAGTCGTTTAGACTGAGATTAATATATTAAGGGGTAAAGCCAATAAACCAAAGTTTCCTCAAGACACCCTGATGCTGGCACACATAAATCAAAGATATTTGTATGCCCGTCTGAGACAAAAGATAAACTGCGTGAACGTCATGCCCACCTTACAAGGGAGTTAACCGTATTCCACCAGTTAATAAATAGTAAACCCTAATTGGGGAATCACAGTATTATTAGTGGTTGGCTAGCCCTGTGCTCATGATCAAAATTTATAATAATGGTGTACATTACATCAGGTCTAATACCTGCAAGGGCGTGACTTAAGAATCCTGTCTAAAGGAAAAGAATTCAATACAACACAGCGGGCCACTACAGTCTCGCTCAGACAAGCCATGCCCAAAATGAGAGGCTACAATCATACCAAATAACAATACGTAAAGAGGGTCCTATGATAGGCCCGGCCAACCCAATTAGGTTGTTGATAATATCCAGCAACTCCCTATTATCGAAGGCATACGTTCCCCTAAGGAAATAAACTATATGAGAAATCTTGTAACTAATGCTTTTGCGTTACCAAATTTACTTAGCCGAAGCATGTACATGTTTACAAGACAACACGACTCAGATATAAAAGCCACCTAATAACCAATATCAAATATAAATATTGATAAACACACACTGATAATACAGCTCGAACCCACACTGGAAATATTGTTCGGCTAACCATCTAACCCTAACTGGCTTGCGTTGTAAAGGGGGGCATTCCCACTAAACTGAGTGCACACCCAATACATATTAACCAAACAATCAATCAGCGCTGAGGAAGCCTAGTCAACCCTACAGTTCAACCAAAAGTATCAGTCTACTCTCCTGACCTGATGAAGCTGTCTGTGACAGTGAAAGCTTGTCCTTAACAATGTGTTTGTGTTTTTTAGTGTTATATCTAAACAATTTCTACTCCAGTATCATCTAGGTAAGTGTGCTGGCTATCCCTCCTAATTTAAACCATGATTTAGCCTAGTGCCCTATACCACATAACCTATAAAATAATTAGGGCCTTTTCTATTTACTCAGGCAACAATAAAGATTATAATTAAATTAATTTTATTTTAGTTAATAAACTGTGTTTAAATCAACTCTAATAAAAACTAAAAATTAAAAAATATATATTTGATTCATACACATATCGATAGTTCAGTAAGAATTGACTGCGGTATTAAGCATCTTGTGCGCCTGCTTTTGTTAAATATCCCAGTTCACTCACTCGAGGGTCAAGTGATAAAAGTAATGACACCACTGTCTTTAACTTGATGGTGTATTATTTGACCTTTGATATGAACCCACTTGATCTGGTATTCTTTGTTAAATCATGGTATATTAACACTTGTTTACTTGAGATAGTATTAACATACAAGTGGCACTATACTATGTAAATTTTTACAGTCATAGTTATGTATTTAAAGTAAAGTTATTTAAATATATAGCAAGGGAGATGATTTATATTTCAATCTTTCAGTTGAAGTGAAAAGTGTTTCTGTATTCACCAATAATTGAGAAACTTGTTTAAAAGTAAGAAATATGCCTTAAAGAACCTGGATGTTTGTGACAAAGCTTTCTCAAACTATCTAAAACACTTGAATCTCATCACTTTTAAAAAAAAGAGGTGAAGAGTAAGGTTATAAATTTACGCCAATATTTCTAAAATTCACAAAGTGGGCCCAAGTTTATTGAAAAATAAAAGTACCTAACTAAAGGTAGATCAAGTCAAGTTTAACACAACATTATTAATTATTTAATGTAGGGGAAAGGAATGATGAAGGACAGATTTTTCTTGAGCGATAGAGATTCGTAGCAAAACTTCCTTCAGTGGAGAAGTAAAGCTGTCAGTCTGATATCAATTGTGGAATGAGAAATAACCCCCTGGAACGTATGTGAAAACACCTTTCCCAGCAAACTTGATAGGCCCTTTCACTCTCGGTCATAGAAATTCTTGTGTGCTGGTATAAGCTGTCAATTCCTAAAGTGCATGTTGAATACCTTTAAAACAATATTTAAAAAATCAAGTATGTACAGATAATTTTACAGGCAATAAGATAAGGGGGGGGGGGGTTATGTCTGAAAAGGTTATAAATGAGGTAAGTGCAAAATCACAATCTCCACAATCTTATTTTATTCTTCCCTGGTAAATGGGGTTATGTTGTTTATAATTTAGAAACTTTTTCAGTGCATCTTGGGTCAATAGGGGATATCTTCTGAACAAATAAAGATAACCAGCTTTTCTCCCTTTGAAATCAAGGTTTATTTTGTTTATTGGGAGTTAGTTAACTCAACCCCATAGATGTTTTTTAAGTATATGTACAAAATAAGATAAATCAACTTGTGCCCATTAGATGATTTGTTCTTTTGCAATGACATAATGTAATTAGTGTTGAAACAACCTAATTTACTTTTAAATAATTCATGTTAATGTTTTTGTAAAATGGGACAAGTTATGAAAAAAGTTGTACAAAATGAGTTATGTTATTTGTTGTGAAAAACTATCGTTACTAAAATTTAATTGAGCAAAAAGTGTTTAATTTCTCAACAAAGAATAAAGTAAGGACTTTGATGGTTCTAATTCTAATATCATTTAGAAAAACAAACAATTTAGTAATTTAGAAGTTAGGATTATTTTTGTTCTCCCAAAAAGATGATTTTTTGACTTATCCCTCCCCCCC